>OU744325.1:1135184-1252684 GCA_916610235.2 Lasioglossum morio | reverse complement strand
ATTTATGTTGATTTCAAAGTTAATACAAGAAAATCATTTGGTTGACATGAAATTCTGTCCATGCAAAAGTCCAGTCGTTCAAAAGTTGTGACGTCATTGGTACACGCATTGTGCACCGCCCGCAAGGGCATCCCGCCCGGAGGGCCTAGCTACGAGGGCGTGCCGGAGGCACGCCGCGAGCAGCTAGTATATAATAAAATCGTGTCTGTCTGTCTGTCTGTCTGTCTGTATGTTTGTAACGGCATCACTAGAGAACGGCTCAACGTAGAAAGCTGCGGTTTGGACCGTTAGACGCGGCGTTGCTTGGAATAGGTTTAAGAGCAAAGAGCAGTCGAAAAAGTTGATTGGTTCAAAAGTTGTGACGTAATAACCACTTTTACACCCCCTTTTCGGCATGTTTCTGCTCATAACTTTTGATCGGATGGACTTTTTCGATTGCGGTTTGCTCTAAAACCTTCCAGAGACACAGAGAGAGAGAGTCTGGGAGAGAGAGAGAGGAGAGAGACTCAGAGAGAGTCAGAGAGAGAGAGAGAGAGATCACGTTTCTGATTATAACCTTTGATAGAATGGACTTTTTCGAATGCGGATTTCACTAAAACCTTCCAGAGTAGGAGAGAGAGTGAGAGAGAGTCAGAGAGAAAGAGAGAGAGAGAGAGAGAAAGAGAGAGAGAGAGAGAGAGAGAGAGCACGTTTCTGCTTATAACTTTTGATCGAATGGACTTTTTCGAATGCGGTTTGCACTAAAACCTTCCAGAGTAGGAGAGGAAGTGAGAGTGAGTCAGAGAGAGAGAGAGAGACAGAGAGAGAGAGAAAGAGAGAGAGAGAGAGAGAGAGGCAGGGAGAGAGAGAGTCAGATAGAGAGCGAGAGAGAGAAAGAGAGAGAGCGAGAGAAAGAGAGAGAGAGAGACAAAGAATGAGAGAGAGAGAGAGAGAGAGAGAGAGAGAGATACAGTGGGAGAGTCAGAGAGAGAGTGAGAGAGAGATACAGAGAGAGAGAGCAACCCGCCCGGAGGGCCTGGCTGCGAGGGCGTGCCGCAGGCACGCCACGAGTAGCTAGTATCTCTATATATAATAAAATCGTGTCTGTCTGTATGTCTGTATGTCTGTATGTCTGTTTGTAACGGCATCACTTGAGAACGGCTAAACGTACAAAGCTGCGGTTTGGACCATTAGACGCGGCGTTTCTTGGAATAGGTTTTAGAGTAAAGATCATTCGTAAAAGTCTATTGGTTCAAAAGTTGTGACGTCACAAGTGACACCATCACCACTTTTTCGCCCACTTTTGGGCACGTTTCTGCTTATAACTTTTGATTGAATAGACTTTTTCGAATGCGGTTTTCTCTAAAACATTTCTGCGAGAGAGAGAAAGAGAGAGAGGGTCAGAGAGAGGGGGGGAGAGAGGGGGGGGTGAGAGGGAGAGAGGGGGGGGAGAGGGGGCACGTTTCTACTTATAACTTTTGATTGAATGGACTTTTTCGAATGCGGTTTTCTCTGAAAACTTCCTGAGAGAGAGAGAAAGAGAGAGCGAGAGAGAGAGAGTCAGAGAGAGAGGGGGGAGAGAGGGAGAGAGAGAGGGGGGAGAGGGGGCACATTTCTGCTTATAACTTTTGATTGAATGGACTTTTTCGAATGCGGTTTTCTCCAAAACCTTCCTGCGAGAGAGAGAAAGAGAGAGAGCGTCAGAGAGAGGGGGGGGAGAGGGAGATAGAGGGGGGAGAGGGGGCACGTTTCTACTTATAACTTTTGATTGAATGGACTTTTTCGAATGCGGTTTTCTCTGAAACCTTCCTGAGAGAGAGAAAGAGAGAGAGAGAGAGAGTCAAAGAGAGAGGGGGGAGAGAGGGAGAGAGTGAGGGGGGGGAGAGAGGACACATTTCTGCTTATAACTTTTGATTGAATGGACTTTTTCGAATGCGGTTTTCTCTAAAACCTTCCTGCGAGAGAGAGAAAGAGAGAGAGGGTCAGAGAGAGAGGGGGGAGAGGGGGGGAGGGGGCACGTTTCTACTTATAACTTTTGATTGAATGGACTTTTTCGAATGCGGTTTTCTGTGAAAACTCCCAGAGAGAGAGAAAGAGAGAGAGAGTCAGAGAGAGAGAGAGAGAGAGAGAGCAAAAGAGAGAGAGAGTGAGTCAGACAGAGAGAGAGAGAGAGAGAGATAGAATTCACATTCACATTCCAATTGACATTGACGTTGACATTGACATTGACATTGACATTGACATTGACATTGACATTGACATTGACATTGACATTGACATTGACATTGACATTGACATTGACATTGACATTGACATTGACATTGACATTGACATTGACATTGACATTCACATTGTCATTCACATTGACATTGAATTTCACATTCACATTCACATTGACATTGACATTGACATTCACATTCACATTCACATTGTCATTCACATTGACATTGACATTCACATTGACATTGACATTGACATTGACATTGACATTGACATTGACATTGAGATTGAGATTGACATTGACATTCACATTCACATTCACATTCACATTCACATTCACATTCACATTCACCTTGACATTCACATTGACATTGACATTGACATTGAGATTGAGATTGACATTGACATTCACATTCACATTCACATTCACATTCACATTCACATTGACATTGACATTGACATTCACATTCACATTCACATTCACATTGACATTCACATTGACATTGACATTGACATTGACATTGACATTGACATTGACATTGACATTGACATTGACATTGACATTGTCATTGACATTGACATTGACATTGACATTGACATTGACATTGACATTGACATTGACATTGACATTGACATTGACATTGACATTGACTTTGACATTGACATTGACATTGACATTGACATTGACTTTGACATTGACATTGACATTGACATTGACATTGACATTCACATTGACATACACATTGAAATTGACATTCACATTCACATTCACATTCACATTCACATTCACATTCACATTGACTTTCACAAATACATTCACATTGACACTGTCACTGTCACTGACACCGACAGTAACTTATCAACGAATGGACTTTTTCGAATGGGATTTGCTCTAAAACCTTCCTGAGACAGAGTGAGGGAGGGATAGAGAGAGAGAAAGAGAGAGAGAGAGGTAGAACTACAGAGCAACGCGAAATGGAATTGGACGAAATAGATTATTACAAACACCTTCAGCACGTACATGCTTTTAAAAAATAATGCATTGCAATGAGAAATGTTGATATCACAGAAAACCAATTGAAATAAAGCATTTCTTTGTTTTCATTATGTACATTAACATCGATCTCGCAATCAAAATCGAAATGTAAATAAAACACTTCGAAATTTAAGGTGATTTCAAAGTTAATACAAGAAAATAAATCATTTGGTTGATATGAAATTCTGTCCATGCGAAAGTCCAGTCGTTCAGAAGTTGTGACATCATTGGTACGCGCACTGTGCGCCGCCCGCAAGGGCAACCCGCCCGGAGGGCCTAGCTACGAGGGCGTGCCGGAGGCACGCCGCGAGCAGCTAGTATACAATAAAATCGTGTCTGTCTGTCTGTCTGTCTGTCTGTTTGTAACGGCATCACTTGAGAACGGCTCAACATAGAAAGCTGGGGTTTGGACCGTTAGACGCGGCTTCTCCACGGGAAGGTTTAAGAGTAAAGAGCGTTCGAAAAAGCCCATTGGTTCAAAAGTTGTGACGTAATTACCACTTTTTCCCTCTCTTTTCGGCACGTTTCTGCTTATAACTTTTGATCGGACGGACTTTTTCGAATGCGGTTTGCTTTAAAACCTTCCAGAGACAAATACAGAGATAGAGATAGAGATAGAGAGAGAGAGAGAGAGAGAGAGAGAGACAGCGGGAGAGTCAGAGAGAGAGAGTGAGAGAGAGATACAGAGAGAGAGAGCAACCCGCCCGGAGGGCCTGGCTGCGAGGGCGTGCCGCAGGCACGCCACGACTAGCTAGTATATATATATATATATAATGCTTGTAATATACGCTCTGGATTGTACAACAGTCTTTCTTACTTGATGTCTTATAACGTACTACTGCAACGGTGTTTTGTCCTCCGTTGCTACGCGTCTAGTATATGCACTCTCCGCTAGATGGCGCGACAGGCATAAATGTACCACACTCAACATAGTTATAAATGATATTCAATCGAAAAAAGCTTATCAGACATGCATATTAAATATCATCGAATCAAATTTTAGGCTGCTGTTTTCCTTGATGGACTCAAAATTTCGGCCTTTTCCCAATGAATTATGCTGTATTTGGTATGTAATTCAGTAGATTTGTACTCAGCGCGGATGCAGTCGAAATTACAATCCTCTAGAATCAATGGTTCAGGATCTATGGTTGCTTAAAGTTGAGCATTTTTCGGTATTTTTGACGGGGAAGGGTACCGCCATATTGGTTTGTAGTAGCGATCGCACGTCGCTTGCCGAGCAGAACCGCTGGATGGCAGCAGGGGCACGCTTTAATGCTGATAATATAAAGCAGGTATTGCGATTGTCTGAATTTTGGAAGTTACATTAATGCATTATATGAATTATATAATTTATGTGGGATAGATGTTGTGCGTAGCGGGCATTGCCCCGTATAGCACCTCTGCGGGGTGTCACGCGAATCAGCTGTACGGATGACCAAAACAATGATAATGTTTTGCCGATCGCGGTGAAAAACGCGAGGACGATTCGCGACTAGGGCAAGCGGCCGTTGGCCCGGGCGAACGAACAAAGAAGACACGCACTATAAAACAGAGCAAGCGAGCGGCGAGAAAAGGCAGTCGAAAAAGTCGAGTCGAATTATAACACAGTCGACATAATTGTAATCAGTCGTTAGTCGTTAGAGAAAACCGTCGTCATCATAATTGAATAAGTGTAAAGTAGTGTATCGTATCGTCTCTTTTGTACAGTATTCGTGAATAAATAGTGTGTACCTAACTTGCTACGATCACTTTCCCACATTTATTCGAAAAAGGCCGAAATTTTGAATCTGTCAAGTAAAAGTTTACCCAAATTCTACAACAATTTTCATGTCTAAATTAATTTTTTTCCTAGGAGCCTACAAACATCTTGTTATTGTATGGTTCACTGTTTCACTATTGCGTGGTATTCGTCCCAAAGTCATACAATCGAAATAGCATTATCTGATAAATACTACTACCGCCGATATTATAAAAAATTGGCTAGTGTCACCTTATACTTATACAGACGGGGTGGGCACAAGTTTTCGAAATAAAAGTTGCACGGACAACACGAGTCGTAGTGTAGCGTTAACCTTTTGTTGCTAGGTAGAGTTGCTTCAGAGATGTGATGATCACCATTATTTTTTTCAGTTGAATGGTTATGTTTCGGTACCTTTTTTCTGATAACGGCTATTAAGACCACTCCAACGATATGCAACATTAAGATCATTCAAGGTCAACATACGTCATTTATGACAAAAAAGGCGAAATGAACTTGCTTTTGCAGAAGATGGTCAAGGTGATTGCCATTGGTATTAATGCAATGCTGCAATCTTCTTCTCACGGATTGAGTAGTATTTCCTATCACTTCGGCACTTATCGAATAGGTACGGCATTTAGGGTGAGAACGTTGAGGATATCTTTCAACGTATAAATCTCTAACTCTCACTGAATTTTGCTGGCATTCTCCGTAAGTGAGATTCATATCGGTTTGTTCTTCGAAAGAATATATTCTGATATACATGGTGGTCTTATTGAGTAAGGCCACCAAAATATCTATTCAGGTTATTGTGATGCAAAAAATTTTTGTTACGTAATGTGCATGATCTCAATGGACCAATATCTGGCAAGAATATTGTTTTCCGGAGGTCACTTTTTTCGGAGTTATCAAGGTCATCATTGTTTCTTGATTATATATATTTATATGATGATATAATATATATTTATAAAATGAATTGTAACCCCGAGGGGTACAATAAAGAATTATATGTATATACAGGGTGAGGCGCTAGAAACAGGCCACGCGAATAACTTGGCTGCTATTGGTGTTAGGAAGAAATGCATCAGATGGAACTTGCTTGGTTTCGAAGGGTCATTAATCTGATGTTAGTATGAAGGTCACCTTCATTTTTTTTAATTGAAATGGTATATTTTTTCATGTACTATCGGGTAGAGCCTTTTATGACGCGTACAATGACCTATGGGTCAAGGTCATTCGTGGCCTGGGTTAAGCCAATTGTGATGGAAAATAATTTACTCTCTCCCTCCATTCTTCCACCTTCCTCAACCATTCATCCCCTTCCCCCTCATCTCCTAATATCTCCCTCACCACCTCCTGCCACTCCCTTTCGTCTTCCCCTTTCATACATACCGCCCATACATGTTCTCACGTTTCCTTCTCCCATCCACACACTCTACACACTCGCTCCTCCTGTCCTACCCAATATTTCCCCCCTCTCATCCCATTTCCTAATCTCAACTTAGCCATCCTTTGCCATCTGCTCTCTCCCCTTCCTTTCCCTAAATAACTTGGCAGCTCCTCTCCTTTCACCATCTCATACCATCTATTGTATCTGGCTCCACTTATCCTATTCCATCTCTCCTTCCTCTGACTTTCCTTCTCCCTTTTCACGATCTCCTCACTCATTCTCTCTCTCCTTCCCTCCATCATTTCTTCCGCCTCCTCCGCTGTCCATCCCCTCTCCTGCCCAAATTCCCTTCTTTCCTTCTCCCCCCCTTTACCCCCTATCCATTACCTCCTCCCAGCACAATCTTCCCAACTCCCCCCCTTGCCCTCTCTCATCTTCTTTTCGAAACCCCATGCCCTCATTCCCGCTCTCCCCCTCAGCAGCTCCCGCTGTAACTCTTCTCTAACCATGTATTCCGACTTACACCTCTCCACCCCTAGCAGCCACCTCAAATATCGTTCCTACATTCATTCTAGCCCTTCCCTCTCCTTCCATCCCCATAGCTTGCTACCGTCCAAACCAGCCTATCGAACAACCAGATCCTCCTTCCCCAGTCATCCCCAAATCTTCTCTTCCCGATCCCCCACACCTGCCCCATTACTTCTCTACATACGTCTCTTCAGTCCCCCGTCTCTTGTTATTACATACCCTAGGTATTTGTACTCTTTCACCTTCTCTAGCACCTTTCCTTTCCACCTCCATGTCATCCTTTTCCACCTCCCCCCCCGTCTTGCATCATCTTCGACTTGCCCACATTCAGGTGCAGTCTTCTCTCCTCCAAATACCTTCCCAGCACCCCAATCATCACCCTCATCCCCTCCTCATCCTTCGCTACCAACGTCACATCGTTCGCGTAGCTAAAAACACTATTATCTTTCCCCTTACCTTAATCCCACCCCAAACCTGCCTTTTCTAACACTTCGTCTATCTAAATCCGCCATCAGCAGTGTGAATAGAAGCGGGCTTAGAGGACACCCCTGTCTCACCCCCCTTGCCGTCCAAAACCTTATCCCTTCCTCATCCCCTACTCTCACCTTACTTCTCGTCTCTCCTAACAGTTCTCCGCATCTCTCCACCAGCCCTTCCCTTACCCCCCTCTTCCTCACTGCCCTTACCAGCACTTCTTTGTCTACCAAGTCGAAAGCCGCCTACAGATCTACAAAACATATTATCATCCTCGTGTTCTTTTTCCTCACCTGTCTATTTATTAAATAGTTTAACAAGTAAATGTTTTCCATTCAACCCACCCCCTTCCTGAATCCCGTCTGACTCGCGGGTAGCAACCCCTTCTCCTCCAGTTCCTCTCTCTCTTAAATCGCCGCGTACACTTTATACGCCGTTTGCACTAACGTGACCCCCTATAATTTTCTACTTTCCTGCTATTCCGTTTCTTTGCTATTGGAACCACTATCCCCTCCGTTCAGTCCTCCAACCACACCTCCCCTCTTCATACCCTGTTGCACACTCTCTCCAACCATTCCTCCACCTCGCGTTCCCCATACTTCCACACGTCGTTATTAATCTCATCCCCCCGCTGTCTTCTTCTCCTTTAACCCCTTTATCACCTTTGTCACCTCCCACATTTCTATCTCCTTCTCCCCGTCCTCCCTCTTTCTGCCCTCACCTCCACTCCTTACCCTCCATTATAGTCCACCCAGCAGCCCCCTGAAATGCTCATTCCACTCTTCCACTCTTATTCTTTCGTCCACCCTGATTGTCTTTCTCCTTTCCATATTCACTATCTTCCAGACCTGCTTCTCACTTTTCACCCCCTCCAGTTCTCTTTCCCATATTTCCCTCTCTTTCTTCTTCTTCCTTTCACACAATACCTTGTATGCCCTCTTCTTTGCCCTATACTCCCCTCTCTCCCATTGTTTTTTGGTACATAACTACATTTTTTTATTGCATCGTGTAACTGATCGAAAAATATATTCAGATATGTATAATAAGTAGAATATCAAAGTCATTTCAAGGTCATTTTATTATACATATCAGAATGTATTTTTCGATCAGTTACACGAAGCAATAAAAAAATGTAGTTATGTATCAAAAATAATGATGACCTTGATAAAACTCCGAAAAAATGACCTTTGGAAAGAAATATTTTTCCAGATATTAGTCCATTGAGATCATGCACATTAAATAACAAATATTTTTTGAGTCATAATAACCTGAAGAGATATTTAGATGGCCTTACTTAAACGGACCCCCACGCATGTCTGAATTTTATAATATCCCGTCGACATTTTGTTGGAATTTGTACAACCATTAAACTGCTATTCTTCCGTTCGGCAATTTGATAAAAACGGTTCGGATGAGAAATTCCTTTTAATAAATACTTTTTTAATAAATTTGACGCAGCGACAGGAAAAATTAATTTTCTGTCACGAAATGAAGAAACAAAGCGTCACAAACCATAACATTGCTGTATATACTGGGGTTTTCGATGTATCATGAACAGGAATGTCATAGTTGTGTACACGTTGAAAATATAAAATGCCATAACAATGCAACATTATAGGAAAGAAGATAATCGAATAAGTAAAGTTGACGTCCACAATTTAAAAATTCGTTATAGGTTGACCGCTTTTACTAACAGTAGCCACGAATCTTCAGACTTTTCCTAATTATTTTGCTACTTAAAACTGTGGCGGAAGGGAAAGGGGGGCATATTATGTATATTTCAACACAGCAGTTACAGCGAATTAAAAAGACAGCTACAGATAAAATTTCCAGCTCATACAATAATTCCCTTCAAACATGTTTCGAGTTTGAAAATAAAAACATTTAATTTATAGCAATTTAAAAGTTGTATTAGGATGTGTAGTATTTTTTCAATTAAAAATTTTATATATAAAATGCATTTTGTTTTGCATTGCTGTCTCGTACGGTGTGAATTACATTTTTTTAGAAACATTTGATTTTGAACTGTTGACACTTGAGTTTAAAAAGTTTGAACAATATCGACTAACTCGACATTGAATTTTAGTAGCCACTGTGTGAACACTTTACATTTATTAAATTACATCTCTTTGTATAAATATTACCAGTACTATACTGTAGATAGAATACATGGGATTATTGTTATCATCAAAATAACATTATATCGAAACAGGTGAGGATGGAATCTTTCAAGATTATGAAGAAAATCTTGTTATCCCTGTTTACATTTACGATTGCTCACTGGCCTTGTTAATTGACACGCTGACCGATAAATTACAAGTATCCCATAATAAGGATATATATCAAGATCATACATTTCGGCTTGGACAACAGGACGGCAAAGATTTCGTGGAATTGAAATTTGGTTGTAACTCAAAACCGTCGTCTCCAGAATCAAAAAGTGAAGATTCTGATAATACCTCAAGTGGTAAGTAGAGATCTTTTATTATATTTTATCTAATACCGGGTGAGGCAGTAACTATTGCCACCTACAATAACTCCGAAAGTATGATAGTAGCAGAAAAGTTTTCCAAACAAAAGATGCATGGTACGACCGAGGCTGTAATACCGCGTTAATCTTCTTTTCCTTGATGGAGTCGCGACAGAGATGTGAAGGTCACCTTCATTATTTTAAACGGAATGTCCTAATTTTTATACCACGGATCGATAGACCACCGAATTCTGAGTATAAAAGTGTTGACCTTCATATGTTCTAAACCTAATAGCTAACGAGATATTATCCAAAGAAGAAAGAAAATTGTTTCGATAATATCTCGTTAACTATTAGATTTAGGACATATGGAGGTCACTACATTTTTACTCAGAATTCGATAGTCTATCGATTCACGATACAGAAAGTAGGTGTTTTCATTTTAAAAAAACAAGATGACCTTGAAATGTTCTCCATAGCTCCACCCACGCAGAGAATGTTTGTGTCAATACATGTACCCCACTGTACCGTGCAAATTTTGTTCATAACTTACTCGTAAGTTTTGCATACATGTAGGGCAATAACTATGTCCACCTTGAATATCTCCGTTATTTGTAATAATACGGAAAAATGTTTGCAACAAAATTTGGCGTTAGTATTATTTGTGACATTAGTACATATTACCCAAGACGTCTTACTATGGGACAAACCGATAAAATCTGTGTTAATATCAAAGAACTTGTGATACAAATGAGATAGAGCGATGAAATTTTCTTTTTATTAAAGCTGAAACTTTCCGAAATATGGGATAATTATGGAGATTGTGGTGCGAACGTTTTTCAACCTTGAAAAGACAAAAATGTAAATTTTCAACAATAATTCGACTTTCCTTAAACGTAATAATTACCTTACTTTTTCTTTAACCATGGCTCTACGTCATCTATTTTCACAGAACATCCTTCTCAAACAATACAAACTGTCTTTTCAACAACATGTTTCTATTGTCCATACCTTTTATATGGATTCCGAAAATTCCATTTGTCTTTTCACATTCTTCTTCCAGCTGATCCAATTTTTATCGAATCGGTCATAGCAGTTGTTTGAGATGCGAAATGTTTTTGCGCCAATGTAATTCTACTGTATGTCAGTGCTTATAATTAATGATTTTTATTGCTTTCTACATTTAACATTTTTCTTTTTAATAGATCAACCAAGTCTCACGGAACATTGTAAACGAGTGAGTTTGGCGCACTGTCATTGTTACGTTGTTGCAGTCTATAAATCATTAGTATTGCAACAGCCTCTTAGTTATGAAGATATGGAAGCCGCTGTAGAACAATGTGAGGAAACACTAATTGAAATTGACATAACAAATTATTTACGATGCGTATGCAGACATTTGAATAAATTATCAGGGAAAGATACATTAGATCAACTGACACATTCTGCATGTGAAAATGTTGAACCATTACATGATCTAATTCGTGACAAATTTGAAAGAATAATGACAGTTGCGTTTAGACCTGTTCCTGCACATCCCGAATTCTATTACTGTTCTCCAACTTGGATGAGAAATAAACTGGTACGTTCTTGATCAAGCATTACAAGGTATAGAAAAAATTACTTACAATTATTAATACATTAATATGAATAAATCATCGAAATTTACAGGATCTTATTGAACTTCAAAAATCAGACAGCGATGATGAAATAGAAAGTAGCAGTTTTCATCCCACAAATACTGATTCCATGTCGCATGGTCACCATAAAAGAGGTGTGTACTAAAATATCGTTTAATAAAACTGCTCGTACGGTAAATATTATGTTTATTAATATTACGTTTAATATTACCGTACGTAATACGTTAAATATACAGGGTGTCTCAAAATTCCTTCAACATCCGGAAACGGGAGGTTCCTGAGATCTTTTGAAGTGACATTTTCCTTTGCACAAATGTCGTCCACGGCTTTGTTTAGGAGTTATTAAGGAAAAATACGAATCAATCAGAGCGGTACCTAGACGCGTGTTGGCATAGTCGGCCAATTGACAGTTGGTGCGCCGGGCTGATTGTGCTAACACGCGTTTCGGTCGCGCTCTAATTAGTCCGTATTTTTCGCTAATAACTTCTTAACAAATCCGCGGACGATATTTTTGCAAAGGAAAATGTTACTTCAAATGATCTCAAGAACCTCCAATTTCCGAACGTTGGAGGAATTTTGAGACACCCTGTACATACCTACTTACATAGTCATAATTCATGCTATACTTTCATTCAAAATATAGACCTGAAAAATGTCGCAGTGAACGAGTTTTTTGTTGTACAATATGTATACAATATAATCATTTCGCACGAAATGGCCAATATTAACTAACAGTATTGAATTTTTTGTTAACAGGTCAATCGGAAAATTTAGTGTGGCCTGCCAGAACTACACACAGACTGTCGAATCATGACTCTGGCGAATATTTATCAAACGATTTGCGAGAAGAAAACATTTGCGAGAAAGAACAACCTCTTTTTTTGCAATTAAGTTGTTCTATTCGATTCCAGTCAAGATCCGGCCTTAGTACTGTTCCGGTGAAAACTCTGCCAACCTGTTTGAGGGAAATCTTAGAAAAAATGGAAGATTATAATAATAAGAGTGTAACAGGCATAAGTCCATCTGACCTGAAAATCACTTTGGATATCATCTGCTTGAATCTACCAAGGGAAGTTATAGAAATAAATTTGGAGCGCTACTCTGGTTTACGTACAACGTCATTTTGTAGCGGTTCTCCTATCGGTAGTTTGCGAACAGAAAGCGGGAGTAGTTCAGAGAATAACACTAGAAGTGAATTTTTTCAAGAAAAAATGGCTCATCTTCCTTTGAATCAGCATAGTGCAATAAATAATTTAAAAGATGAAATTGAATGGCTGCTACAAGACGAAACGGCAACCGCCCTGTTAGATCGACCTTCTGTCAATGAAGAAATTTTAAAGTTTGTAGCAAATCACGTTTCAGAATCTTCAGACAGATTTAGTTGTAAATTAGAGAAAGTTCCTCTACATTTTGTTTTCCCCTCTGAGGATAGTAAGCCAAAGTTTCTAAATGAATTAAAGACTCTTGAAATTGACAACTATCGTATTCAGGAAGAGGCGAAGTTGTTTTATTTCGTGAAAAGCATGGATCACGTTTCAACTATAATAACACAAAAGGATTCAAGAAACGACAGAGAAGAATCAAACGTTATGCATGGTACGTTTTTAGAGAATTCTAATACAAAATGCATTTTTAAATCGTAATAAGTTCAATGTGATTTATTTAAGGTAATACTGTAGATAGAGTAGAGCAGAACGAATTACAAATGAGTAATGAAATTGAGAACACGGCTGAACACGATCCTAGAACTGATAGTGAAGGAGAAAGGAGAAATGACGTTGAAGATTTGAATACAGCAGGAAGGGGATCCGAGTTAAGTGGTATACGTAAAGGACAATATCATTCAAAACAAGGTTTCCAGTGGCTAAGAGATCTTGATAATCGTGACAATTTTTTGCCAAACTTCTGGTTAATTTTGAATGTAGAAAGTGATTACGTCAACGTTTACTTTCATTGCAGGTAAGTGATTTTTCCATGGTTTATTTATACGCTTAATACTGTGGGAAGGAACCATTAAAAGCTCACACTTTAACAATAAACCTATACTTCTTTATCTTTAATTTCTCTTTGGTCTCGTACATTCTTGCATTTACGCCATTCAACACGCTTCGCTTTTCTTCTTCCACCACAAACACATACCCGGTACTCTCATCACTCACCAGAGTCCGCCACGTTCAGACCAACAAATACACTGCAGTTTAGATAGATCTAACTATAGATTATCTCACTTTCAACGTGTAAACGCTTTTCTTGCGATGATAAGAGATCATCTAGAAATGCCAATTGATATAGAAGTAGAAGGTCAATGTACAGGGTTTCTCAAAATTCCTCCAACATCTGGAAATGGAAGGTTCCTGTGTGTGAGACAATTTTTAGCGACATTGTCCTAGTATGCAAAAATGGCATCCGCGACTTTGTTTAGAAGTTATTAACTAAAAATACGGATCATAGCAATCATAGCGCGGCTACAGCGGATGATTCTGGCTCGGCCAACGGCGACTCCATGCTAAGCAGAAGCAGCTTCGAATGATCTCAGGAACTTCCCATTTCCGGATGTTGAAGGAATTTTGAGACACCCTGTATCTATATTTTTGATGAGACATAATTATGTTAATCGAGTGACAACAGTATCTTAAATCGGTACGGTGAGAGGAAATATATTTTTTATAAACTTCATACCAGACAAAAGAAAAAGAAAATGGTAAATATTACGTTTAGGGGAGGCACCTTCCATGACCTTGACCTTGACATATGTTGTCAAGGAAAACATTCCGAACAACTTTTCTCTATAGATCTAGCCGTGACGACGCACAGTGGGAATTTTCGACGAAATCTGTGTCAAAATCAAAGAACTTTCGATAGAAATGAGATAGAGCAATGAAATTTTTTATAAATTAAAGCTGAAACTTTGCAGAATATGAAATAATTATAGCGGTTGTGGTACGAAAGCTTTTTAACCTTGAAATAATTCGTTAAAGTTGCACAATTTCAAGAAAATTGTGGTTTTGTCAATACCACGGGCGGAAAATTTTTTTATTGAACATGCTATATATCATTTCCCGTAGATTTTTTCACGCTGATTTCATATCTGCTTACAAAATTTGTCTACGACCTCAGGATTTTCCAAAAAATCGATTTTTGTGAAAAAAAACCAATGAAATCATCATTTCTTCGTTAAAATGATTCGATAACCCACTGATTTGAAGGTATATTGTATAATTGTTAATGGAAAGCAATAAAAATAAACATAATGAAATATTTGAACGTTTAGAGTTACTTACGAAGCATGAAACACTTCAACTCTCGTGAGCGCTTGACGAATTGCTGGTATCGGCGCTGGCACTACTTGTAGGCTGTGTGTGGCTGTAATGTAATTTAAATTAGATATCTATTATCCATTATTATGTTTTCATTTACACAGGAGGTAAGGTAAGTATTTAATCTTTTTAACTTACTTTTTATCTACGTATTTTTCAACTTCTGCTGATACCTTGTGTTTTTTGTAGAAGTTCAATCGATTTTGTATTAATATAAGTGAAATTTTCGGGTCGGTTAGGTATACTGTTCGATTAAAAACGTCGAGCATTCTATTTTTTCAACTATTTTGTCGTGAATGCAGTATCATATTTTTTCTATATAGTTTATGCCACGATTCATTTACATCTTCTGAGAAGCAAGGACACTATGGGTAATGGAAACTGTCTTTCTATATCTCGACACTTCCAACAAATATATCTATGTGGAAAGTAGTAATACTTTAGCAACAAAGTCGAGCATATACAGTCAAATCTGTTTTTGTATGGTCCCTATCTACCGCACATAGACAGAGTTGACTGTACTCGAGATGTGAGACATTGAGGCGAGGCTTGATGAGTGTTCGCTCTCCGTATCTTGAAGAAATATACAAACTTATAGAAGGACCAATCGAACTGGGTGATTGGAAAAGAACGAAGCATTATGCAGTTCTCAGTTAAAAACTAGCATTCAGAGAGAACAGACCACGTTAAAATTCATTGCATACATACATAGAATATTATAGTATATATAGCAGCTTAGTGTAATTTAGTGTTAATATTGTGGCACGATTACGATAACCGTGGCCCCTACTTTGAAGGTTATATTTGTGTTCCTGAGGTCATTTTAAGAAAAAAATGTGTATATAACAGGTATCCAATGGGCTCCGTTTAGCCGGTAAAGTAGATTTCTTGTTTTTTATAAAAGTGCAAATATCTCGGAAATTACGCGAGATATTGCAAAATATCAAGAGACCTTTTTTTGTAGGAAATTGAATTTCCAACAATTTATGTCGTATGACTTTTTTCTATTAGCTGCGCAGTTTCTGAGTATATTTATATTTCGGTGAAGTTGCAGAACAGCTGCCTCTCGTCCGAAATAATGGTCGGGGTAAGTGAAAAGGGTTCTGAAAAGACCAAATTCTGGATAATATTTACAATGGGAGGATTATGTGAACAGGATGGGTTGGGTTAGGTTTATTTTTTTTGTTTCTTTTAGTGAATATTTTTTTAACGTTGGGTTGGTTTCGGTTAGGTTTATTTTTTTTTAGGTTTCTTTTTTTTAGTTTTTTTTAGTGAATATTATTTTTAACGTTGGGTTGGGTTAGGTTCATTTTTTTTTAGGTTTCTTTTTTTAGTTTTTTTAGTGAATATTTTTTTAACTTCCCGATTCATAGGATTAGGTTAGGTTAGGTTAGGTTAAGCAGCCAAGAACAGAAGTGGTTTGCTGAAAATCATAAAACAATATTAATATTTATGTTATTAATATAATACTTACCTTATTGATTATATACTTACCTTATTGATTATATATTTACCTAATTATTATAGTTATATACTTACCTGATTATTTTGTTTTATAGTTACCTGTTTATTTTGTTTCATACTTACCTGATTTAGTTAATTACATATACTTACCTTTTGTTTAGTTATGATTATTATGTTAATACTTACCTAATTCATAAAGTACACTTACTTACCTATTTTCACAGTTCCTACCTAACCTAAAGTTTATATTAAACTATTAAAATATTATAAAAATATAAAATGTTTAAAAATAAAATATATGTAGCCAAGAACATGTGTGTGGCATTAGACACCATCCCCCCTTCAGTATGCGGATAGCGGGTCGGGGGGGGGGATGATGTCCAATTAGTGGGCAAATAAAGGACCCATAAGCAACGATGGTGTCCTTGGGCGGTGGGGGTTTAATGGGTATGGCGGTAGAATCATTTAGTGAATGATAATCCCCCCCATTACATCCGTGGAGGGAGCCGAGCCTCCACACTACCCCCCCCGAACTCCATCTTTGGGGGGGGGTGTCCGTAAGAGGATTCCCCCAACGCCCTTAAACAAAAAAAAAAAAGGTTAGGTTAGGTTAGGTTAGGTTTATTTTTTTTTAGGTTTCTTTTTTTAGTTTTTTTAGTGAATATTTTTTTAACTTCCCGATTCATAGGGTTACGTTAGGTTAGGTTAGGTTAGTCATACGAATTTGAGCTGTGGGCGGACCGAACTGGGATTCGGGAAGCCCAATTCGAAGGCTCCAGGGATGGGGACACCGGGCGGGTCCCACATTTTTTTCTTAAAATGACCTCAGGAACACAAATATAACCTTCAAAGTAGGGGCCACGGTTATCGTAATCGTGCCACAATATTAACACTAAATTACACTAAGCTGCTATATATACTATAATATTCTATGTATGTATGCAATGAATTTTAACGTGGTCTGTTCTCTCTGAATGCTAGTTTTTAACTGAGAACTGCATAATGCTTCGTTCTTTTCCAATCACCCAGTTCGATTGGTCCTTCTATAAGTTTGTATATTTCTTCAAGATACGGAGAGCGAACACTCATCAAGCCTCGCCTCAATGTCTCACATCTCGAGTACAGTCAACTCTGTCTATGTGCGGTAGATAGGGACCATACAAAAACAGATTTGACTGTATATGCTCGACTTTGTTGCTAAAGTATTACTACTTTCCACATAGATATATTTGTTGGAAGTGTCGAGATATAGAAAGACAGTTTCCATTACCCATAGTGTCCTTGCTTCTCAGAAGATGTAAATGAATCGTGGCATAAACTATATAGAAAAAATATGATACTGCATTCACGACAAAATAGTTGAAAAAATAGAATGCTCGACGTTTTTAATCGAACAGTATACCTAACCGACCCGAAAATTTCACTTATATTAATACAAAATCGATTGAACTTCTACAAAAAACACAAGGTATCAGCAGAAGTTGAAAAATACGTAGATAAAAAGTAAGTTAAAAAGATTAAATACTTACCTTACCTCCTGTGTAAATGAAAACATAATAATGGATAATAGATATCTAATTTAAATTACATTACAGCCACACACAGCCTACAAGTAGTGCCAGCGCCGATACCAGCAATTCGTCAAGCGCTCACGAGAGTTGAAGTGTTTCATGCTTCGTAAGTAACTCTAAACGTTCAAATATTTCATTATGTTTATTTTTATTGCTTTCCATTAACAATTATACAATATACCTTCAAATCAGTGGGTTATCGAATCATTTTAACGAAGAAATGATGATTTCATTGGTTTTTTTTCACAAAAATCGATTTTTTGGAAAATCCTGAGGTCGTAGACAAATTTTGTAAGCAGATATGAAATCAGCGTGAAAAAATCTACGGGAAATGATATATAGCATGTTCAATAAAAAAATTTTCCGCCCGTGGTATTGACAAAACCACAATTTTCTTGAAATTGTGCAACTTTAACGAATTATTTCAAGGTTAAAAAGCTTTCGTACCACAACCGCTATAATTATTTCATATTCTGCAAAGTTTCAGCTTTAATTTATAAAAAATTTCATTGCTCTATCTCATTTCTATCGAAAGTTCTTTGATTTTGACACAGATTTCGTCGAAAATTCCCACTGTGCATCGCACAATGTATCGTCCAATGGAAAAAAGTCCGAAAATCAAATTGCAAGATCTGCAACTTCATGTATCATAAAACGTTCGTAACAAAACGTAGTCTCTATAACTGCCTTCAATTTTAACTTAATAAATCAATTTGTTAATAAAATTGGAGCTGAAACTTTACAGTCGCATTCCGTGCATTTTTTTAAACATGCGTCCCTCGCAAGCTATTAGGCTTTTAATTTGATTTTTATCGGGTGTGTTTAGTATTGTAAGATCTTCAATCTCCGAAAAATTTTTTTTAGTTAATCGCAATTTGTCCTAATTTCTTATGTTTAACATTTATCAACTTTGATTCGAATTTAAAGAAAAGTACACCGAGGTAACTCCATGAATTTTCTCACAGCAATTGGTGGCGTATTGAACTTTAATTTCGCGTTGGTTTAAATCTGCTCACATTTTCTCACGTGGCGAAAATAATAAATATTCATATTAAGACGCTTGCGTTTGGCGGATTTCTGCGTAATCTTTCGAACAAATTTGTTGCAATCATTTTTAAACGCACGCCATTTGATAAGTACTTATGTGTTCAATTTTGTTCAACACAACATCCGGAATTTGAAGTTCTTGAGATCGTATGAAGCAACATTTTCCTTTGCAAAAATGGCATCCACGGTTTTGTTAAGGAATTATTAACGAAAAACACAGACCAATCAAAGCGTGACCTAGACGCTTGTTGGAACAGTCGGCCTGGCACGCCAACTGTCAATTGGCCGACTGTACCAACACGCGTCTAAGTCCCGCTCTGATTGGTCCGTATTTTTCCTTAATAACTCCTTAACAAAGCCGTGGATGCTATTTTTGCACAGGAAAATGTTGCTTCAAATGATTTCAGGAACATCCAATTTCCGGATGTTGAAGGAATTTTGAGAAACCCTGTATATTTAATTTTCAAAATTGTTTAAATAATTACAATCTTTCAATTGAGTATTAAATAAAGTATCAAAAGGTTTCTTTGAGATTTTGTATTATATTAATTTAGAGCACATTGGATTTGATATAACGTTCGACCATTAAGTGCATACATATCAGAGTTGGGCAAATTTTATTTCGAATAACGAATAAGGAATAGCGAATAAAGTGTCATTCGTTATTCGCAAGCTACGAATAATTCTCGGCGAATAAAATCGTTATTCGTTATTCTCGAATAAATCCCCGAACTTTTATTTGTTATTCGTTATTC
The DNA here is from genome assembly GCA_916610235.2 of Lasioglossum morio. Lineage (NCBI taxonomy): Eukaryota > Metazoa > Arthropoda > Insecta > Hymenoptera > Halictidae > Lasioglossum > Lasioglossum morio. Next base: position 1,233,055 of record OU744325.1, on the reverse strand, counting down.
TAAATGACCGCAGCGAATAAAGGCCGAGAATAAGCGAAGCCGTGACGACGGGCAAGGCACATGCCGGCGGCAGCCTTTATGGGTAGGAACCCGACGCCGACACTCGAAGCCCTGAGCTGAGGCTTATCGAGACGAGATACGGGTTGACGATTGATAACATATACAATTTTTATTCGCTGGGTTATTCGAATAAAAAATTATTCGAATAAAAATTTATTCGAATAAAAATTTATTCGAATAAAAATTTAGTCGTTATTGCGAATAAACTGACTTTATTCGAAATTTTTATTCTCTTGGTTATTCGAATGAAATTTCATTCGAATAACGCCCAACTCTGATACATATACACAAATGTTAAACATAGAAATTTTTGACGTTGAGTCACGTGCGTTCGCCGTCGACGCCTTCAACGCAGTCTATCGAGTTCTCACTTGAGTCCGCGCGAAACGATATGACACTATGTTTACTCATTATGTTATTCGAAATATACAGTCCCTTATTGTCAATTGTTTACGATTTCCGTCGTGGTCAGAAGTATGAGATGTGAAACAAAAGCCGATCATAGTCAGTCGCAAACTCGTCCAAGTTATTAATAATCTGTAAATTCATTTCCTACAGTATTTATTCATTCATTCATTTTATTTATGTCTGGGTAAACGAAAGGAATTCTTAAGGACTCCTAAGTTTTAATTCACCTTGTGAAGATTTAGATAAACAATCTATATAGTATAGTACTTTTGTTTAAACTTTCGTTGAAATTGTAAACCACTTCTTATTCAATAGAAAAAAACATAAGAAACAAGGCTATCACAATAAAAAAAAACAAATTTTTTAAAATAATTAAAAAAAAATCGTTTTATATGCCAATCGATTCGTCTTTGCATTTTATTTCAAAAAGTATTGAGGTACTATACTCGAAAATTACATAGTTTAAGAGGTATGACTTTCTTTCCGAACGCCCATACAGGGTGTTCGACTACAGGTGGGAGAAATTTGAGGGGGTGGTTCCTGACGATAATATAAGACGAAAATGAAGAATAAAAAAATTGCGATTTCGGCTTCGTTAATTAGCTATTAACAATTAAAAATCCGCCTAAAATGCGGCAACGTTTTCGACAGAGGTGTACGTTGCGTACGTCACACTGGCGCGCAACAGTCACGTATCAAATGACAGATGCATGCTTACCTTGGTTCTCACTTGGGGACCCAACGAGTTGAAAATGTTTAACAAATCGTTGAACTACATTGAACCTACCTATTCGTTAAAATCCACAAGGGCATTTCTAATATCCGCCCTATGGAATTATCGAGTAGAAGGGGTCAATGACCTTTCCGTTTTAAATTGTTCTCACACATATCCACAAATCTTTATCCTGCACTATAATTGTTCATAACACCGTTCATAATACACTCAAATAAACCACAAACAAATAAAATGGTATCCATTATATCCATAAATGTTGAATAAAGTCCTCACAAATGCAAGTATCCAGAAAAATGCACATGCGTACCGGAATCGTTCACAGCTAAGTCACGTTTGATGCACGTCAATTTGACTTTCGCACACGAAAAAGAAAATATCAGTGAAATTACTGTGAAGTACACCCACTTAATTAACAACGTGACTCAATGTTTTATGAAAATGTGTTTTTGCATGGAGAATCGTTCGTACACGCTTGCGTTCGTATGCACACTGATTCAAGATAGCTGATGTGATGAATGTCACACACATGAGACATTTGGCGGTCACAGACAGAATGAGAAAGAATCGCGAAATTCATGAAAACAGGATAGAAAATGTATTGGTAAAGCAACGCGTGATGTTTGGGCGGGAATTTGCTGTAGATCTTCATTTGTTTTATCGATCTGGCATTGACCTCACAGCTGTCTTGAATCAGTGTGCTTTTGCATACGAACGCAAGCGTGTACGAACGATTCTCCATGCAAAAACACATTTTCTTAAAACATTGAATTAGGGTGTTAATTAAGTGGGTGTACTTCACAGTAATTTCACTGATATTTTCTTTTTCGTGTGCGAAAGTCAAATTGACGTGCATCAAACGTGACTTAGCTGTGAACGATTCCGGTACGCATGTGCATTTTTCTGGATACTTGCATTTGTGAGGACTTTATTCAACATTTATGGATACAATGGAAACCATTTTATTTGTTTGTGGTTTATTTGAGTGTATTATGAACGGTGTTATGAACAATTATAGTGCAGGATAAAGATTTGTGGATATGTGTGAGAACAATTTAAAACGGAAAGGTCATTGACCCCTTCTATTCGATAATTCCATAGGGCGGATATTAGAAATGCCCTTGTGGATTTTAACGAATAGGTAGGTTCAATGTAGTTCAACGATTTGTTAAACATTTTCAACTCGTTGGGGCCCCAAGTGAGAACCAAGGTAAGCATTAAGCATGCATCTGTCACTTGATACGTGACTGTTGCGCGCCAGTGTGACGTACGCAACGTACACCTCTGTCGAAAACGTTGCCGCATTTTAGGCGGATTTTTAATTGTTAAGAGCTAATTAACGAAGCCGAAATCGCAATTTTTTTATTCTTCATTTTCGTCTTATATTATCGTCAGGAACCACCCCCTCAAAGGCTATAGCCGGATTTGGTGGTCAAATTCGCCCCCAGCGGGATTTTAATCGAGCTTGGACCATTCGATAGCCTACCCAAAAAAACCCCTCTGTGCCAAGTTTCAGCCCCCTATCTCATCTGTAAGGGTAGTTATCGAGAAAAATCGAAAAACCAGTTTTTGGCCCATTTTCCCTATTTATTGACAATTAAAAATTCTGAAAAAAATCTGACACATTTCGGATATCAAGCCACATATTAGGTATCATTTCCAGATTTTTCCGCTGCAAGCTCTGCTTGTAAAAAATGAAAAACACGAAAAAAATCGAAAAAATGCAGATTTCATATAGAAATCTAAAAGGTGCTACTCCAGATTTAATTTAGCAATGAGATATTATCAAAAGTATTATGCTCAATTTTTTTCAGATTTTTGTGAGTGGTGCGTCATAGTTAAAAAAAATAAAAACCGCTTTTTTCGGCGTTTTTCCTAAGTTATACTTATATTTTCACAGTCATAAAAATATATTATGTGATATTAAACGTTCCTACGTTCAGAAAAACATCTCTCAGACTTTAAAACTTGCCTAATACGAAAAACGAAATAATACTGTGTACGATATATTCGAATATTTCGAAGGTGATTCCAACGGCGCCGGATGGTGCAGCGGCTATGGTCCCCGACTGCGGAACCGCTGAAGACTTTTTGGACCAGGTACGAATCTCGGTCAAGTCAATTTTTTTTCCATCATATGATTTTTTATAAACCATTGTAAAAACATCTTTTAACTATGTTTAGACTATTTTATAATAATTTTTCGGAAAAATATTTTTGAAGTATTTTTGCCTCTAGTCAGTCGCCAATGGTAATCGCACTATTGGATGTTGCTCACATGTTGCTGCTATTATTTATTATCTCATGCTCGATTCGATATGGACATAGTTCGGCCAGCAGAGATATTCACTAAGATTTTTGATACTGATCAAATAACACCGACAATTGATGAAGATAGCGATGAAGTCTGAAACCGCCTTACACGATTCCACCGCATACCGATCCCCCTACAATTATTAAAGATAAGTATTCCTAATAATACTTTAGGTGATCATTTTGTGTCACGGAACTAATCAATCTTATTTACAAGATACACAAACGATGCACAATTCCACGTGAAAAATGTTAAGTGGAGCTGTAATACAGTCTGCGAATGACTAGAGGCAAAAGTACTTCAAAAATATTTTTCCGAAAAATTATTATAAAATAGTCTAAACATAGTTAAAACATGTTTTTACAATGGTTTATAAAAAATCATATGATGGAAAAAAAATTGACTTGACCGAGATTCGTACCTGGTCCAAAAAGTCTTCAGCGGTTCCGCAGTCGGGGACCATAGCCGCTGCACCATCCGGCGCCGTTGGAATCTCATTCGAAATATTCGAATATATCGTACACAGTATTATTTCGTTTTTGGTATTAGGCAAGTTTTAAGGTCTGAGAGATGTTTTTCTGAACGTAGGAACGTTTAATATCACATAATATATTTTTGTGACTCTGAAAATATAAGTATAACTTAGGAAAAACGCCGAAAAAAGCGGTTTTTATTTTTTTTAACTATGACGCACCACTCACAAAAATCTGAAAAAAATTGAGCATAATACTTTTAATAATATCTCATTGCTAAATTAAATCTGGAGTAGCACCTTTTAGATTTCTATATGAAATCTGCATTTCTTCGATTTTTTTCGTGTTTTTCATTTTTTACAAGCAGAGCTTGCAGCGGAAAAATCTGGAAATGATACCTAATATGTGGCTTGACATCCGAAATGTGTCAGATTTTTTTCAGAATTTTTAATTGTCAATAAATAGGGAAAATGGGCCAAAAACTGGTTTTTCGATTTTTCTCGATAACTACCCTTACAGATGAGATAGGGGGCTGAAACTTGGCACAGAGAGGTTTTTTTTGGGTAGGCTATCGAATGGTCCAAGCTCGATTAAAATCCCGCTGGGGGCGAATTTGACCACCAAATCCGGCTATAGCCTTTCTCCCACCTGTAGTCGAACACCCTCTACACTCGACACACTGTGGGATATTTGGCCGGAAAACGGAAATAAAGTATTCTAGCGTTATTTATGGGCTCAGGGTCATAAATAAGTAGGTCGTTGGATTCTCTTTACGCCAGCTATAAGATTATGATATAAACAATGTACTTTAGTGTTTAAACAATGAAAATAGTTCTTATCTCTTGTCGAAAAAATTTTTTTTTTCGAAATTTTAAATATAGAATTTTGTACATGTTTAAATACTGTTCAACTGGTATCATCTAAATTAGTATTGTTATTAATATTTCAACATTACGTGTAAGTGTCTCGTTATATTCGCCAGAACAAGCCGTCGCACAGTGGGGTATTTGGCTGACCTAGCTGGCCAAAATTATTTTTTCCCTTAACGCATTTAAAATGTACCTACTAACTTATTTATAATATTTTAACTATAAAAAAATAATTATAAACAAATAAAGATTAACAATTTTTATTGAAAATATTATTTTTGACTAATTGAACAATACAAATGTCTATAATATAAATATATAATACAATATAGGATACATAAATAATATACTTACTATGCCTAATATTAATTCTATATCTAATATTAATCTAATACAACTTAAAATAATGCAATCCATCTATTCTTTATTTCCGACTTTATATGGGTAAATTTTCTTCGAATTTCCTCTTTCTATTCATCAGAATAATCCTCCTGATCGCACAAGTAGTCCTCAGCGTATGAAAATTTCGCATTTAGATTGGCATTTTGCAGTTGCTGCATAATGTGCCATATTTGATTCCGTGTAAATATCTTAACATTAGATGGTCCTACAATAATAAATAAAGCTTTTAAATCAGGTAAATCATCACTTTAAAAAATATCATTCACGTCAACAAAATCTTATTTTAACGATAACTTATGAATTCGCAAATTTTCGTAATCGTTTTTTACACTAAAATAAAGCTGAAACCTTCCACTTTACAGTGGCTAAACAAACATTACCGGGACGGTCCCGGACGTTCAACTAATTCCTTCCGATTGAATAGAGATTGAGATTAAAACTGCCTTCTAATTGACTTTTTTCAGTTACTTCTATTTTATTTTAATCAACGCGTATTTGATTAAAATTGTGTGAAATGTACACACTTACCTGCTTCAATACTATCCATCGTTGGTTTTTTTTAAATAGCTTTCGTGAAAAAAAATATAGTACTTCAAACGTTGGTAACGCGGGAGACACGCCAAAGAACACAAACGCTGTTTTGAATGAGTAAACTTCAACTAATCATACCTCTGTACGTAAATACCAAATCGGGAAAAACCGACGGTTTATTACGTCCCCACTCTTTATCTTTTCCAAGTAGCACCTCATTTTTACCTGGGGTGAGTTTTACAAAATACACTTTTGGCTAGTCAGATCGGCCAAATACCCCACAGTGCGTCGGACAAAACCTTACTACCCTGGTATTGTATCCAGTATTTTTCAAATTACATCAACTTTCCAATATTTCTTTTCGAGACCGTCGGTCCATCTAGCTCGAGCGGGTTTACGATTATTCCCTGCTGTGCGTGGCATAAAAAAAATGTGGCAAAAAGGTGTTACGCTAGACATCCGGCTGGTTAATATAAAGGGTCCTTTAAGAACTCTTTACAGTAAAACCTGGTAAGTTGTCCCGGATCGAAACTCCGTAAGTTGTCCCTGCCTACCCACTCCACTGCCTGTCTACGCTGTCCCGCGCCGCAGGGCGGCGACTATTGTTATCGGCTCGGGTATATCGGTGTGAACACCACTACATTGACTCAATGAATCGAATGTTCAAACTTCTTAATTTTCATTATTTTTTCATGAGACTTTTCAAAAACGTATTTCTGGCATTTTTCTGAGTAAAACAAGACCAAACACGATATAATTTCAATTGTAATTTAGTGGTGTAATCGACGAAGAAAGTTTCGGTCGTAAGATCCGTGTTCGACTCTCTATAGCAGGCGTGGGCAGGTTAGGGGCCCCTGAAACGCCTGCTTCTCCCACCAACCTTTCTTTCATTCAACGCGCGTCTTCGTCGCGACCGTGCATGTCTCGCGTCTTCGTTGCCCCCACAGAAGTCTTCGCGAGACCTGCGCACTGCTCGCGACGGGCGAAGCGCGTTCTTTCTCCATGGTAACGGTGGATGCTGGTGGGAGGCAGTGGGCGCTATGGTAGGGACGGCTTTGTCTCAATTGAGACTAAAATGCCCAGGCCTGCTCTATAGAAGTCTCGCTCGGCACGGTCGGTGCGGTGGACGCAGCCATAAATCAAAAAAGCAAGTCTCCCTTGTAAGTTGTCCCGCCAGAGACCGGCGTTTAGACAACTTGCAAGGGTTTACTGTATATAGTCCTTTTGTACCACGCACAACAGGGAACCGGCAACACTTTCGAGCTAGATAGACCAACAGTCTCGAAAAGAAATATTGGAAAATTGAAGAAATTTAGAAAATACTTAATACAAAGCCAGGGTAGTAAGGTTTTGTCCGATGGATTGTTCTGGCGAATATAAAGAAAAACTCATTCGGCTCTAACGCGTTATCGTTTTAACGGTTTAGTTTAGAAAGTTTTTCAAAACGCAGTTCTGTTTGTAAGACCTTAACCGTTGATAGAGTAAACCCAAAAAATTCTTTCGGCTTTAATAAAAAAAATATATGCAATTTCCTGCGACATAATATTTAATTTAAAAAAAGTCGCCAGATCTACAGGTTTTATCTAACATATTTTCGTAAATATTACGTTTAGGAGAGGCAGCTCCGATGACCGTGACCTTGACATATGTTGTCAAGGACAACATTATGAACAACATTTGTCATTACATCTACCCGGTGCTAAAATAATTAGTTGAATTATTTCAATATTTATGTATATTTTTTATATTATATATACTTTAGTAATCCTTTAATATTGTGGAGTGTACTGAACTTTTTAAATGATTTCTTGTTTGTAACGATCAACAGGTTCCTAGAAATTACATCGGCCGAAGTGAGTAGTTACTGGCATACTCAAAAGACTTTAATTAATCAAATAAAAAGTAGCTGCCGTCAAGTAAATCAATACTTACTCTTACAAAATCTTCACAAGACAAGTAAATGTTCGGAGCTATTAGAAACTGAAACAAGCGAAGACTTCAACTGGAAATCGGAAGCAGCAAACGACTTCAGCAACGCTATACAAAGTAGAGATTCGGTACAAAATTTGACACCTGGTATGTTCCGATGTCGGGTAGTCTGGGAATTTACTTTTCGACTACATCCTCGACTGAAAACCGGCCCTGGTAGGTCTGGACTTTCACGGGGTATAAAGGCATTACACGGAGTATTGAACAGATTTGCTGTAACGAATCGTAATAATATGTTCGTCTACCAAGAAAATAATAAAAACGTATTTTATCTGAGACTCCACGAACAAATAAGCGACGGAAAAATGTTACAGAATAAGCTATCGGAAAGTGACGAGAAACTTGTTGTTTCTCGAAGTAATAGCGTAATTTCATTGTCGCAGACAAAATTGAATGATAATTCTGTGGCAAATGATACACGACCTAGAGTTAGATCCTTTAGCGAAAAAGAATCAAACGTCTTAAACAAAACTGAAGATTCGATTGTGTTAATGGTACACGGAATATCGGAGGCAGGACCAGAAGTTAAACGCGATTTGGTGCAAGTTTTGCAAAATCGTCTAGACGATGCAGTATTAGAAGTTTTATCGGTTATGTTAGCAAGAAATCCAATGTGCAAACTGACACCTGACGATGTCCATTTCATTCAACCGCCAAAGCCACCAGAATGCATAATAAAGCTGTGCATAGAAAAGCATTGTGTACCATACATCGGCGCTTTAGAATTTTATTTACGACAAAATATTCTTCAGTTTCTGTACATACCAAAGTATACCGATAACAGAGCAGATTGCCATTTTCAAGATTATTCGCAGATCGAAGGATCGATAAAACGAGTTGCTAAGTCTGATATTTTCTTATACAATCAAAGTCACTCCAGTGGTAGTAAAGGAATCGCTTGTATAGCTCTAGCAATTACTGACGATGCTGAAGAATCGATTGAGTCAATCGACGGTAAATTACCAGAAAATGATTTCCCAGAAAATATCCAGGAGAACGACTTTGAAAATATTGTTGCAACATCAGTTTTTGATAAAAAAACACCGATTTCGTCACCTCTGATCGAATTCAAAATTTGGAAACAAGGCAGAGTGAATATCGAAGCTTTGCTGCAAAAATTGTGTTCCACAGTGAAACATGCGATTTGGGACTTGGTGACGGAATACAAATTTTTACCAACACCTTTGACAGAACCGATACCAATTGATATATCTGAAATACATATGAAAAACACAAACGCTCAGGCGACAACCAAAACAGATATATCTCAAAGGATAGGTCCAGATTTATCGATTAACCGATTCGAAACTGGCGTAGATGGAAAGTTACATTCTATTTACTGTGTGACATTATCCCAGTGGTTTCGTTTTGCTTTGGAAATTGGAGTACCGTCGGTGAAGAAACACGAAGTAAATATTTACCACAGACATTCTATAGCTACTATTGTTAGAGAATTAGAAGTTCTTACCCAAAGTCAAGCGCCGGACACGTCAAGTAGAGCTTTCGTTTTGAAAGATAAACAACCTTTTACTGAGAAATTCGTTTCAAACGATGGAACGAAAAATAAGGAGCGTGACTGCGCTTCTTTAAAACATGAAGATAATTCTAACTTACCAATTTACGTGCCGTGTGATTTTAACAAAGAAGAACAAGGAACCTACACAAAATGTATTTTAATAGCTAGAAACTTTTGTCAGTGGAAAGCTTCCTTTGACGAGAAAGTTCATTCAGAAGTGTTTGTCCCGAAAGGTAAAGTATAGTCACTAATCTACAGATTATTGAATTTTTGTAGAATCGATAAATAACGCAACTTTAAAGGAAATAAACACGCGGCGTTTTCAAACTTCATTGTAGACCCCCTTAAGCGGGTAACGTAGCCTCTGATTCTATTGTATTTATCAGTGTTGCCAATCTCGTAAGCTAGAACCTGAGCACAGCCTACTTTAATACTAGCCATGCTGAACAACTTGGCAACACCGCGAGAGTCCTGTTGAGATATATCTATATATATCAATATATATATATATATATATATATATATATATATATATATATATATATATATATATAACATATATATATATATATGTTGTATATATGTTGTATATATATATATATATATATATATATATATATGGTGTATATATATATATATATATATATATATATATATATATTGATATATATAGATATATCTCAACAGGACTCTCGCGGTGTTGCCAAGTTGTTCAGCATGGCTAGTATTAAAGTAGGCTGTGACCTGAGGGTGGTTGTCTCGATTTTTTCCCTCTACTTTGGACGCTCATATTATTAGATATAAACATAATATCGTTAAATCATGAGATGAGCGCCCTACGATCAACCTTCCTGTTTAGAATGAGCCCTCACACAGCTCGCAACATGCCCGTATAAGGACAAACAATTGTTCTCGCAAACACTGTTTTTACCCTTAAATCTAGTAATATTCTAGTAATATTCATGGGTTATGTTACCCCCTTAACAAAGCAACGGACGCCATTTTTGCAAATTATGCTTTTTGCAAATTTTCCATTGTTGCTTTAAATTATCTCAGGAATCTTTCGTTACCGACTATTGAAGGCATTCTGAGACACCCAGTATATATTATAAATATGTTTAAGTATTTACATTTGTTGGCTAAACTTCCGAATGCGTCCATACTCAGAATTAAATAACATTTTGAGAATAGATTCCTTTTTAATTAAAATAATGAGTGTTTTTCGTTTCACGGTATGTTACAATCTGAATACAAATGTTTAATACAAACGAACGTCAGTCGTTAATAACAAATCGATCGTCGGCTCGTAACGACGACCAGCAGCAGACGATCAGCTGATCACCGACGATCTCACTAAAACCCCACACCCACCTAAGCTAGGGGGAGGCCAGGATCTCTACCGAAATCAACTGGCCACCCCCTTAGTTAACATGGATCCCAAGGGAGTTGTTAGCTCCCCCACCCTACTCTATAAGACCCCGGGCGGAGGGACCCGCCCGGTGTCCCCATCCCTGGAGCCTTCGAATTGGGCTTCCCGAACCCCAGTTCGGTCCACCCACAGCTCCCGGAGCCTTCGTGCGCCGCTCGGAGCAGCAGCAATGTGTGACCCCCTAAGGAGCCACCCACCGCCGCCGCCCGGCCAGGGCAAGAAGGCGCCGACACCGGCAAGGAAGGGTCGTCGGAAGCGCACTCGCACGCCCCGACCCTCCCCACCCCACCCCCACGCGCCACCCCACCGGAGCCCGTCTCCGGTAGCAGACCGGCACCCCTTACAAAGGACCGGGTAAAGGTCCCTCCGGGGTGCCGGTGCATCTCGGGGGGAAGAGACTACCTCCCCCCAGGGGCCGGGGTCAGCTCACTCCCCCGGTCCCGCCATCCTCCGTCCTCCGGGGTGAGGGCAATCCACGGCGGTGGTGGGGACGGCTGCTCCGCCCCCTACGCTCCGCCAATACCGGAGACAAACAAACAGCCCCCCCCACTACGGGGAGGCACAAATCCGAACGTAATCCTAACCTAACTCAAACTAATGTCATTTCCGCTCGCTCTTAAAATAAACTCTTTAGGTTATCCACAGTCGTTTCTTCTCAGAAACACTGGTAGAGTGTATGTGGTTTCGTCTATACCTAATCCAAAAGAAGGTTAGGGTTAGGTTAGAGTTAAAGGCGGGTCAGTGGCTCAGATGGTAGAGCGTCTGATCCGTAGCTGGAAGGGCCGGGGTTCGAATCCTCGGTGCGGCAAAAATTTCCAGGGTGGTTTTTCCCTCGCTACGAGTTCGGTCCCTACTATAGGAGTCATGGGGCGACCAATATGTCAATGATTTCCCCTTTATTCAGGAACTCAGCGAGTTATTGGAAGCCCAAGTTGACCACTCCGCCCCACAAGGGTGCCCGCCGCTCTGTCTCCTCTGTTAAGGGGGCAGAGAAAGGGGGCTGGTCAGCGATCAACAGAATGAGGCGCGCAGTGGGCTCAGTGGTTAGAGCGCGCGACCTCGGATTAAAAACGGTACGCTTATACAGCAATAATCACAGGAACGGAAGCAAAACCTTATAAGGGGAAAGTCTGGTGGACGAAGCTACTCGCTGAACACCGACCGACAACCGGGGATGGTGGACACATCCAAACAATCAGCCATATTTCCTAGAGTATGCCAAGCCCACCCAGGGGGAAGATCTCGATGAAACTGATATCTAATCTCTTAGGAGAAAGATTTCGGCAAAGTTGACGAACCCTTCCCCCTTAACCCCAACGCGAAATAGGCTCGGCAGGTGAAGACCGAATGGAATTGATATCTTGACCCAAAATCAAGATTTCGATGCAGTTGGATCAGACCCGAAGTTGCAAGTAACTTCCTCCCACGTTTACACATGCCATGCATCACGGTACCCTTATATTTGAATCACCCAAGTAGACTCACAGACTAGGCGAGGTACTAGCCCAAGGGGGGGAGAGTTTCCAGACAAGGGACGGGATTCAATACTTGACATACTCAACATGGAAATATGGTGAAGTAGGGGGGAGTCAAAAAGGGCAGGCGAGACACCCTGCAGGTCTGAAGGTGAGAGGGTCCAACGTTCACTCCGAGCCGTAAAACAGCTCAAAAACTCAAACAAATAAGGTAGAATGGCCCGCCTCATCAATGATGACCGTCCCGTCTAGTAGGCTGAAGACTCTGAAAGCGGCCCGGGCCATATAAAACAGAGGAACGGCCGAAAAACGAATGGATAAATGCTACCCAATAAAGGGCCGAGAGCCGGCAGCGCCAATTATGATACTGGTGATAATGATCCGGTGTGCCTTAAGCAAGCGAGGGATGACCGAACCATCCTTCCCCGGCAAAGCATTGACTACTACTACTACTACTACTACTACTACTACTACTACTACTACTACTACTAGGTTAGAGTTAGATGTGGCTAGGAATTTGTGCTCAAAATGAATTAATTGAATTAGTTATAGATGAGGTATGAAACCATTTGGTTCGCGCCCGACTTTGCCGGTAAGGTAGAGAGTGACATTAAAATGGTAAAAAATTTCTTTTAATTTCCAAAATTTCATCCAATTCTGAGCATGGACGCATTCGGAAGTTCAGCCCATTTGTTAATTGGTATCTTGTTTGTCTTAGATCAAAAGGTACTGCAAAAGTTTAATCCGTTGATTCTGGAATCAAGTTTTGTATCAAGACAACGAATATTACTTGCCGAGATTCGAAATGATAACGTAAGTAACTACAGATTATGATTAAACAATCTATTCGAGCATTAATGATATGGTTTAATTGTAACTTGGGTAACCAGAAATTTTTGCCTTTCTCCTATGTGATCCAGTTGATTTGGGAAAGAAAATGCCAAAAATAATGTTTCAATCGTAGAAAATCAATGGTTCAAAAGTTATGAATATTCAAAGCTAAGCGATTTTCAGTGGTTTTGTAAGGTAAGTATGCCGCCATGTTGCTATGTAGTGACGATCGTGCGCCAGTTACCGAGCGCAGCCGCTAAGTGGCAACACAAGGTCGTGCTGTTATCGATCACGTAGATTCCCAAGCGCAGTCGGGATGGCATAACGCCCCGCCCTCTCCGCCCCCTACTACCCGTTATACCCACATACCTTCTCTTTGAAATTCCGTATATGATTCTGTATATTTTAATTACTGCTCGGTGACAGTTTGTCCCATGGCAAAGTGTGCAGGTGGGGAGGGTCGGGGCGTGCGAGTGCGCTTCCGACGACCCTTTCTTGCCGGTGTCCACGCCTTCTTGCCCTGGCCGGGCGGCGGCGGTGGGTGGCCCTTTAGAGGGTCACACATTGCTGCTGCTCCAAACAGCGCACGAAGGCTCCGGGAGCTGTGGGTGGACCGAACTGCGGTTCGGGAAGCCCAACTCGAAGGCTCCAGGGATGGGGACACCGGGCGGGTCCCTCCGCCCGGGGTCTGGTTTTAAGTAGGGCACGGGGGGACCTTCACTCCCCTCCAGGGCGGTTTGTTAGCTAAGGGGGTGGCCAGTTGAGTTCTCGGAGATCCTGGCTCCCCCTTACAATAGCTTAGGTGGGAGTGCGGTTTTAGTGGGTAGAGGCTGGCCGGAGAGTCCTCTGGACAGTCCCACATAACCCTGGCCCCCAAGCACTATCTGTCAAAAGCACTGTAAATCGCTTAAATTTAAACACACGTAACTTTTGAACCATTGATTCTCCAGGTTCGAAACTTGGATTTCTCTAATATTCTAGTCCAAATCTACTGAATATTATTGGAAAGAGAGAAAACTTTACAGGAGAAAAGCAAAAAATTCTGGTTACGCAAGGAAAAGTTTTAAATTGAAATTAAGTCCGGACTTAACCGGACTGTGGCGAAAGGTAGAGCAGGACACAAATTTCAATCTAGCGACACTGAGCCTAGGCACAGTTGGGGCCAGCCAAACGCTTGTTGCGTGTCTCGTGCCTTCGTTGCCACACCGTATGTACTCATGGTCCCTGACCGGACCCGTGTTTAGGATAATTCTCGCGAAAACACTGTATATAGTAAAAAATATTCTATTTTCTGCACACAATACAATTTGCATCAATGTAATTTATGGGGAGCCTTCCTAGCGCCAGATACTTAAGGTTTTTCTTAAATAAACGAGAACATTGTTTATTCTGTGTTATTTATAAATTAACAATAATAAATAAACACCGGTGGACACGTTTGTCTGCCGGAGTCAATAAGCTTCCTCCACCGTCTTTGTTTCGATTATTTTACGTCGCTTTTTCAACTGCTATGGTTATTAAACGACGGGACCTAATCCTCCACCGTCTCTTTCGTGCAGCGCACATCTTCGCTGTGCAGCGATGCCTCGTGCCTTCGTAGTCGTCTACGAAGAATGTACGAGGGGGAAAACGAAGGCACGAGGTGATACCTTATTTTTTATTTTTATCACCACAAGTTAAAAAATTCGTTGATGAGAAGTAAGTTAACAAGATTAGGTACCTACCTTACTTTCTGTATAAATGAAAATATAATTATGGAAAATAGATATCTAATTTAAATTACATTACATTCACACATAGCCTACAAGGTGTGCCAGCGCTAAACGCAGCGGTACATCAAGTGCAAATACTTCATTATATTTATTTTTATTGTGTTTTATACATGAGAATACAACATACCGTCAATCTAGAGGGTTATCAAATCATTTCAAAATGATTTTTCATATTTACAAAATCCTAAGGTCGTAGATAAATTATGAGACCAGATTTGAAATTAGCGTAAAAAAATCTACGGGAAATGAGGTATAGCTTGTTCAAAAAAAATTTGTTCGCGCGCGGTATTGAAAAACCACGATTTTTTGAAATTGTGCAAGTTTATCGAATTTTATCAAGATTAAAAAACATTCGTACCATAATCTCCCCATTTTTCCCATAATCTGCACAGTTTCAGTTCGAATCTTAACAAAATTTCATCGCTTCATCCCCTTTTTATCGAAAGTTTTTTGATTTTGACACAGAATTGATCGGTTTGTCCCACTGTGGGTCGCCACTGTTGCGCGCGGCACGTTAGGTGATCAGTCTACAGACTTAGTGGGTGATGTTGAGCACATGGAGTGGCCTCATGGTGGTGGAATGCAATAGTGGAATGGAAGAAAGCGAAGTGAGAAAATCGACCATTTTTGGTCGATTCCGGCGACACTGAATCTACAACATACACTATGGAACGCGCCTGAAGAGCGGAGCGAGACGCGCGGCCGCGGCCGGGTCGAGGGGGTAAAAATCAAAGAACTTTCGATAGAAATGAGATAGAGCAATGAAATTTTTAAAAATTAAAGCTGACACTTTGTAGAATATTGGGAAAAATAGGGAGATTATTTATGATTATTAAGGATTATTAAGGATTTTTATTTTAACCTTGAAAAAATAATAATTTTTAACCCTTTCGCTACGGGCTGGTTTTCCGCCGCGGTACTCCCGCTGAACGGGCTAGTTCTCCGTCGCGGTACTCCCGCTGAACGGGCTAGTTCTCCGTCGCGGTACTCCCGCTGAACGGGCTCGAGTAAGATCGTCAGCGGCCGCGTTTACACTTTCCTTCAACCCGAGTTGGTTTGACGATGTTTATTGAAAAAAAAACTTTTCACGAGGGCCACGGAAATCGTAATCGTGCCAATAACTCCAATTGCTGGTCATATATCCAATACGCGGCATCTTATGCAGAGCGACTATAGTCGCCCGTAGTACCTCAGTGACGTTTTATGCAGAGCGACTATAGTCGTCCGTAGTACCTCAGTGACGTTTTATGCAGAGCGACTATAGTCGCCCGTAGTAGTGAAAGGGTTAAGAATAATTCGATTTTTTTACAAAATCCGGAGGTTGTAAGCAAATTTCGAGGCCAGATTTGAAATCAGTGTGGAAAAAATCTACGGGAAATGATGTACAGCATGTTCCAAAAAAAAAATTTTCCGCGCGTTGTATTGAAAAAACCACAATTTTACTATGTTCAGTATAAATTCCAAATCTCTAGAATATCTTCTCTAAATCGTATATGGATTGTATTCATATAGTAAGCATAATAAATAATTTTGTTGTTGCAGATAACGCTTTACATGTACAACTGGTCCAAAGAAAAATCTGAAAAGCTAATGAAACAGACTAACAGTTTAGGAACATGGCTTTCTTCAAGATCGAATTTTTTTAGGAACGTATTAATGCAGAAATTAGGAATATTTCATCATCGACCGAGTTTAGCAAGGGAAACAAATTCGCACTATTTCCAGATTATGGATATGGATAGTCTAACAAAGTTTTCTTCTATGACACACAACGATGACAAAGAATGGACAAGGTCAAATAACAGAGTACAAAACATAAAACACGGTCAGTTTTCGTGGAACGAAGTACTTGGCCAAACAATGCGCGATGTGAAATCAAACGCTTGTGTACATAATAATATTGATCCAGTTGCAAAAGCAGTTCACGATTTGCAAGAATTGCGAACTAGGGAGAAAAAAGTGAAAGGTAAATAATTAAGAAATAAAAGAAATTATTCTATTTATGTGTTATTTTAAATAACGATGCAACTGTCATTTGACAGGGAATATTCATATGTACTTGTACAATCCAATGCTCGTGGCTTGTTGCTTATTGCGAACGAATCGCAATAGGCTTAATAGGCAAAAATGATTTAATTTTTTTGTATTTTTAACAATAACTTTTTCCTACACATGTTACCGCCGGGCGGCCTTGATTTGCGAGATATTAGCAGAAAATTGGTGGGATGACTATAGCGAACTCCTTTTCTGAAAGACCAAATTTTCCCCTTAAGGGAAATTGCACCCTTTCCCCAAAAACGTAACCTAGGCTTAAAGAAATTTCGATCGAAATAACTGTACAAAGTTAGGTTAAGTATTTTGTTTTTTGTCGGAGTTGCTAAAGACCAGAGAAGGTTCGATTTCTATACCTATTTGAAAGAAATCTTGATTAGATCTGGGTTAAGTTTTTTGCCCCAAGCGGCAACTTTGATCACAGAATACAGTTTTATAAATCCGTACGTATACACAGAATTTAGTAATATACACTGTGGGGCAATAACTTTATTCATCGTGAATATTTCCGTTACTTGTCATATTATGACAAATGGTATATACAAAAATTACATGGTAAGTATAGAGGGAGAAATATTGTGATGTAAACACGTTTTTTACAAGCGCATAGGTGTTTCAGAGATTCCGAGGCCACCTTGATTTATTTAAATGCAAAAGCCTACTTTTTGTATCACGAATCGGTACTGTAACAATTAAAATTTATAACCATCAAATTTACTAATTATACCCAGTCAGCAAAATCTGCCTTGAGCAAATTATTACATAATATTTTCAATTTTATGTTACGAGCAAAAGGCACCCGTTTTGGTTTCATACCACATGTGGAGCAGGATTTGATCCCAATTTGCTCTGAATCTGCCGAACAAGATCTGTCGGCAAATTTTGAGCCTAATGCGAAAACAGATGGATCGGCATTTGCCTGTAAAGTATGGTGCCAAATTCATACCAAGTCGAGACCAAATTACTTACTGGGTAAATTGGAAATACTTCAACCATTATGTCAAAAATGCAGTTACAGTAGTCGCTTGTTCTCTGTCGGGAATCGTCTGTGCGATCTTTGACAAGTGCCTACCATTCCACAGCCGACCAACGCCGCGCCGCGCCGCAGGGCGGCGATGATTGATCTCGGCTCGGGTATATCAGTGTGAACACCACACATTGACACGAATAAATCGAATGTTTAAATTTTTTAATTTTCATTATTTTTTATGGGACTTAAAATGTACCACTGTTCGATCGATGACGATGCAGCCCACGACTGTTTGACAGTGAACGAACGACTACTGTAGTAGATTATTAAAATCATAAATATAGCGGGTAAAGTAGCCGATGTTTTGGGTCCTCACCGATTTCGATGACCATGCAATATGTTATAAAACTCGGCAGTTTGAATAAGTTTTTCGTTTGAAATTGTTGGCGGTTAGCTTTAGTTTCGGAGATATTAGCAAAAAATTTTGTACGTTTGAGTTAGATCTGGTAAAAACACTTTACTTGCAAATGCTTGGTTATATTTTATCCCTATACCTAACCAAACCTTTGTTATTTTTAACGATGGGGAAATCCCTTATGAATAATCCTCCCCATAGCCGCAGATGATGAGGGCCAATGTCAGATCCGCCCCGACTAAAATCCCACGGCCGTCCCTAGACAGTGCGCGGGAGTCCGGGATCGCGGTTGCATACAATCGGACCCCCCCTGTCTTTACATAGACATTCCCGACGGGGGGATGAGAAGCCTCCCTGAGACGTCACTCCTACAAGGGACCGTAGTGACGACGACTACGTATCCCCCGTACCCCGGGACGCACGATGGCAGGTCTGAGTTTCAGCTCGAACCCCCCTAGAGCCCCTCGGTGACTCCGTTGCACGGACCATACCGCGACGCGGCTTCCGCCACAGCCCGGGCCGGATTCCGTGCAAAGAAGTCACCGATCGCGGTAAGGCACGCCCCACGAAGGGGTGCATTACGCACACCCCCGGGACTTGCTCCCCAATCCCGTGCCCGCGACGGTTACGGTACTACCATGGGTCCTCCCCCCTCCGGCACGTCCCGATCGTGAGAGGAGGTCCTTCCCCACGGGCCGACAGTGTGTGGATCTGGGGCACCCATTCGCACGCGATGGCCACCAGATGGCGGCGTCTTCAGCTTCAGTAACAGAAAAATGGGGTACCTTGAGTACCCCGCGATGAATTCGAAGTCGCGAATTTTTGGACTTTTTGTAGCTCTTTCTCCACTAGTAGCTGCCATTGTATATTAAAATATTAATAATAACTTAACTCTCGTTGTGGATCGCACGTCCCGCCAATAATACTGCACCGGTACTGACTAACTGACCGGTATAACCAACATACTCCCGCCAATATAACGGCCTCAGGGCTCTGGCCGCTATGCTACCTTATTCTAGACACGGCACTGTTTTTGCGCCATCTGGTGGCCATCGCGTGCGAATGGGTGCCCCAGATCCACACACTGCGGGCCGACCCCGTCAGAAGGGCAGGGCCAGAAACTTAAACATGTCTGCGAAGTTTCTGCTGCACCAGGTGGTGTCCGCTATCTGGAACACCCATATGAATCACTGTTCCGATTACAAGCACAGTTTTCCATGCATACGCGGCGATTTCAGCCTCAGTAATGTAACCTTTTCGATAAAATGGGGTACCTTGAGCACTACGCAGAATTTTAAAAAATTGTTGGTATGTACATATGAAAAGGCAAGGGGTTAAGCTACCCTTAAAACGTTACCAATTATGTTTCAAGACGGAACACTCGTCCCGCCAGTAATACCGGTACACTTCCGTGAATATAATTGCCTCAGGGCGTCAGGGCTCTGGCCGCTCTGCTGCGTCATTGTAGATATGCTACTGTTTTGGCTGCTCATGCACGAAAAACTGTGGTTGTAATCGGAACACTGATATGAATTTACAAGTAAAGTTTTTCGCGAATATCTCGTAAACTAAAGCAAACCGCCAAAGGTTTGTTGTCCAGAATGATGGTCTTGACAACATATCTAAGGGTCATTCAAGTCTGAAAGGACCCACAATATCGGAAATTTTATCCGATTGTGATACAAAAATTCTGCTAGATACCCGATGGAATTTTGTTTCCTCTTGTCTCTTTCTTGAAATGCGTTCTTTAGTTTGTGTATGAACACTACTTTTTGGATCACACTTACGTGATTCGTGATGTCAGAAAAGAGAATAATATGAAGTGTACGAGGAAGCTATCGTGTTTTAAGTTAGAAAACGAACTTTGTGGAGTAGCAAAAGTCTTTTACAAATATCTTACAAACGAAGATTGTCCGGCGGTAACATGTATAGGAAAAAGTTGTTCAATGTTATGCCCCCAACAACATATTTCAAGGTCATTGAAATAGGAGAGAATCTCCTATTCCGAATAACGACCCAAGTATTTTATCCTTACTTACTTTATGAACAACATTATGTAATATCCATTGTTGTTTACAAATATAAAAATATTCCAATCAGCTCGTCTAACATAAAATTCGATTAGTATTGCTACACGATACCCCATATATCCTGTACAGAATATTATGTATATAGAGTGAAAACGATAACAAAAGCAAACAAGGAATTTTTGTCGCATAGGATTATTTTATGTGTACATATCAAAGATATAACAACTTTAGTAAGGACGGAAATTATGCTGGTTGTACCATCAAATTACAAACAGACGGATATGCATTGAAAAATAAAAATTTTCTCTTCAATATTACACAAATGATATCATATGAAACAACAGTTGAGAAAATGATAACCTGTATTTATATATTATTTGATTTTTTTCAGAGGATTTAAATAAATTATACGTAATGTGGCAGAATCGTAGCGCTGCACCGAATATTCCAATTTCAACCAACGCTTTGAATACATCCAAACAGCATTCTCGTTTAATACATTTTTGTCACACGCCATTGTTATTTTTACCTTCTTGGCGTTTACAATCTGCAGCGACAAGGGATCATTCATTAGCAACACAGTCACCATTAAATGCAAACACCACTGTCCATCAACAGCTCCAACAACAAGTGCAAACAAGTCACAGTAGACAAACAGATATGGTAAACTGGCATCAAGAATTGTGCAGTTTGATGTTGTCCGAATACAAACAGTATCTGCAAATAATGGGATTTAATCCGGTTCAACTAGAATCACTTAATAAAAGGTAAGTTCACATGAAATTTTATAGTTTCAATAAACAGATAGAACTAAGTTGACAAATGAGCTAGGGTCGTATTATAAAAATATATCAATCGATATTATAACAAGTGTCAGGGCAAGAATTTAAACGATCTCAATTTCACGTCTACCTAAACTATACGTGTACCACGTGTAATTAATATATCCATGTACTTCTCAATACACGGCTACATGAATCGTAATGTATATAAAGTATATATACATGTATCCGTGTACTGAAGCTCACATCTCATACATTATTTCGTTATTAAATATCAAAATTTTAGATACGTAAATTGTTTCTGACACTTAATTTACTGAGTTGTAGGTGAAAATAAGAAACATTGTGGTTAATAAAGTTTAATTTATTAATTTTTTGTTCTGAGATAAGAAAACTAAAGTATTAACATTTTGTGGAAGTAAACGGTTTCTTTTTTTGTTACAATATTTGCAGCACATTTGAATGGTGGAAGGCTAGGACAAACAAATATCCAGCAATTTCTGAATTTGCTAAAAAATATTTAACAATTCCAGCAACCTCGGCGACGTCGGTACGGTGTTTTTCATGTGCTGGAAATATTGTAACAAAAAATCGAAACCGTTTACTTCCGCAAAATGTTAATACTTTAGTTTTCTTATCTCAGAACAAAAAATTAGTAAATTAAACTTTATTAACCACAATGTTTCTTATTTTCACCTCCAACTCAGTAAATTAAGTCTCAGAAAGAATTTACATATCTAAATATTCTGATATTTAATAATGAAATAATATATGGGGTGTGAGCTTCAGTACACGGATACATGTATATATATTAGGGTGGACCTTAGCTATACTTGATGAAAATTATTTTGCAAAATTTTTTCCAAGGCACCCCCCAGAATCGTGACAACTGTTGAGAAAATGATCTGGAAAAAATTTGGGGCCGATTGGATCATGGAAAACCGAAGCTCATCGAATTTGAAAATTTTTTTTTTTTAAATGTCGATATAAATATACGATGTAATATATCGTTGAATTTGTCTTTTTTTTCTCTGTAAGAATCCATATATAGCATAATCAGTTGTTCATAGAAAAAACATCCGTGACCTTGAAAACTTGAAAAAATGACCTTGAAAAAAAATTTTTTCTCTGATGCTATATTCACCCTCTTATATACTACAACTTTTGTTTGAAGAGTTTTTTCATATATACATAACTGACAGAGATATAATAGAGTTTATTTTAAACGTTCGTAAGTAATCTTGTAGAAAAAAGATGAACCAAAGTATCCAGGTGTTTAAGATACATTTTAAATTTTATCTGATATATATAATAGTTGTATTTCTGATAATACTACAGGTTCTTAAATAGTTAATTCGTATATTTTTTAGAATTTTAGTTTTGAATGCCTTCCAAGTATAACTGTTCCGTCGTAACGAACCGTAGTCCTTCAGAAAGTTCGTATATCCTTTGTAAAGAATAGCAGCACAGAGATTTGCCTTTCGCACCATTTTATGACACGGTCGTGTTCAAACGTAAAGAATTGTATTCATTCGCAAAGAACCGTTGCACCCTGATCCTCCGTCAAACCTTTATTTTATGACTAGTTCGCGACTATAAGGACCTTTTTGAAAATTAAGCAGACTAGCTATTTGCTTACCATCCTAGATGTGGCTCAAACATTTTATTTTTATGTATCTTGTAAACTTGCAACGCAAACTTGGTCCCCGTTAACGATTATCCTCGGCCATCAAAAAACGGTCATTAGAAACATCCGCACCTGGTAAGTACGGTTTCAAGTACGGTCTTCATTGGAAAATCCAAAATCCAGCAAACCAATCAGGGTATCTTCTTGCTTATGACAATCGGTAAAAAGCCGCCCTCTCGATACCATCAGTTCAGTTCAAGTACTCGAACAAATTCGTGAACCGACGCGTCCGCGAGCAAACAGTTAAGAGAACAGTACGTTCTGGTTTTGAACCGTGTCATAAAATGGTGCGAAAGGCAAATCTCTGTGCTGCTATTCTTTACAAAGGATATACGAACTTTCTGAAGGACTACGGTTCGTTACGACGGAACAGTTATACTTGGAAGTCATTCAAAACTAAAATTCTAAAAAATATACGAATTAACTATTTAAGAACCTGTAGTATTATCAGAAATACAACTATTATATATATCAGATAAAATTTAAAATGTATCTTAAACACCTGGATACTTTGGTTCATCTTTTTTCTACAAGATTACTTACGAACGTTTAAAATAAACTCTATTATATCTCTGTCAGTTATGTATATATGAAAAATCTCTTCAAACAAAAGTTGTAGCATATAAGAGGGTGAATATAGCATCAGAGAAAAAAAAATTTTTTCAAGGTCATTTTTTCAAGTTTTCAAGGTCACGGATGTTTTTTCTATGAACAACTGATTATGCTATATATGGATTCTTACAGAGAAAAAAAAGACAAATTCAACGATATATTACATCGTATATTTATATCGACATTTAAAAAAAAAAAAATTTTCAAATTCGATGAGCTTCGGTTTTCCATGATCCAATCGGCCCCAAATTTTTTCCAGATCATTTTCTCAACAGTTGTCACGATTCTGGGGGGTGCCTTGGAAAAAATTCTTTGGTCGAAAAATAAGGTCCACCCTAATATATATATACTTTGTATACATTACGATTCATGTAGCCGTGTATTGAGAAGTACACGATATACAATTAACTACACGTGGTACACCTATATTTTAGGTAGACGTGAAATCGAGACCGCTAAAATAAACGTGTATTTGTGTATCGAAATACACGTATACACGTGTATCCGTGTAATAATTATTACATATTTACTGAATTTTCAATACAAGTTCAAAGTCATGATCTCTAATATCAAGCTCTATTCGGAAGTAGAAGTGTGGTATTCTGCCTCCACGGTGTCCTGGCACATCTTGAGAGCAGAAGAAGAGCAGATGGAAGGCACACTGTGGCGTCGTTGTAGAGGGCCAGTCGGTCGCACGAATTTGATTGATGTCGTTATAGAGGACAGGTCGATCGCACTAATGTGATGGATGTCGATCATGTAGATTATTCTGTCGGTAATGTGAATTTATAAAATTGTTTAAGGGTGTGGAAACGGCTCGAGCAAGAGTGCGGTGACACACACACACACACACACCAATAAATACATATAAGTACACAAGGATGGCATGGTTCCGGGCGAGTCTAATCCCGTCTCGGTAATGCAAATTTGGGTAATGCAAACTTCTTCGCACTCTCGCTTGAGCCGCGTCCACATCGCCTTAACCTAAAATACACTCGTGCGCGATTTGGGGCCAAAAGAATTGCAGCTGGAGAACGTGTTTAAAAAATTGAAAACCTCCAAAAATTCTAAAAAATGCATATTGAAGTTTCGGAGATACCAATTTTATAAAAATTCAGTGATGAGGTGTTGTTGAAACCATTGTTCTTAGTTTTGCAGAATATTTTATATAGTACATCGTAGTTTATAAAAAAATATAAATCAATTTTTCCGATGCTTCTAAACTCTTTTTATAGATGAGCTATGTAATAATAAACATTTTTATATTCAGTAATGTAACGTACACACTGAGAAAAGTACAATATATGTATAATATTTTATTTAAGTTATATTTCAATATGTGATCACCCGTTCCAACAGTTTTGGTTGGCGCAGGTGGTAAGGCTGAGAAATTCTGGGCTCCACATCGAATCCTGCATCGAGTATATTTTTTGTTCGTTGTATTCTTTTTTAAATTCACATTACCGACAGAGTAATTTACATGCTCGACATCCGCCACAATAGTGCGACCGAATTGCCCTCTATAAGAACGGCACGTAGTGCCTTCCATTTGGCCTCAGGTTGTGCCGGCACATAGTGGGCAATTCGGACGAAATCGGGGACAAAATCAAAGAACTTTCGATAGAAATGAGATAGAGCCATGAAATTTTTTTTAAATTAAAGCTGAAACTTTGTAGAATATAGAACAAATAGGGAGATTATGGTACGAAAAAATCAAACATAAAAACGTAAATTTTTTACAATAATTTGACTTTTTGTAGAATCCGGAGGTCGTAGACAAATTTTAAGACCAGATTTGAAATCAGCATAAAAAATCTACGGTAAATGAGGTATAGATAGCATGTTCAAAAAAAATTTGTTCCACGCGTGGTATTGAAAAACCACGATTTTCTTGATATTTTGCAAGTTTAATCAATTTTATCAAGGTTAAAAAACATTCGTACCATAATTTCCTTTGTTTTTTAATATTCTACAAAATTTCAACTATAATTTGAAAAAATTTTCATCTCATATCTATCGAAAGTTCTTTGATTTTGTCGCCGATTTCGTCCGAATTGTACACTGTGCAGCACACGATGCCAGCATAAAGGTTTGGTCAAACTGAGAAGCGAGCAACAGCGATCCACAGCATGCCACTCTAGCATAAGCATCTCCCAGACAGTGTTCAGATTACAACCACAGTTTTTCACGCATCCGCTGCCAAAACAGTATTTATAATGACGTAGCAGAGCGGCCAGAGCCCTGACGCCCTGATGCTGTTATATTGGCGGGAGTGTACCGGTATTATTAGCGGGACGAGTTTACGAGACGTCTTGAAACTTAATTGCTAACGTTTTAAGGGTAGCTTAACCCCTTGCCTTTTCATATGTATACACTAATATTTTTTTAAAATTCTGCGTAGTGCTCAAGGTACCCCATTTTATCGAGAAGGTTACGTTACTGAGGCTGAAATCGCCGCGCATGCGCGAAAAACTGTGGTTGTAATCGGAACACTGCTCCCAGAGTCAGCGATGCCGGATGAGGGGAATCACGGTGAAATGATGTACTCCCTCTCTGATGACCAGAGTAATATGTGCGCGAGTGGGGCGAATTGGAGTGACACGTTGCGCGTGCGTGACGATGATGATGGTGATGGATAGGATAGTGGAAGTGGAAAAGGAGGAGAGTACCGAGGGTCCGTTTTGTCCCTTTCTGGCATCGCTGCCCAGAGTGTAGACAGGTGTAGAGGAGAGCACTTGTAGTGGAGCGGAGATGCTTATGCTAGAATGATTTGCCGTGGATCGCTGTTGCTCGCTTCTCAGTTTGAACGAACCTTAAACCGATACTTATTCGAAAGTAGATTTATGGTATAATGCCGGAAAGTCTGCTGTTCAAAATCGAGCAGATTGCTTAATGGGCATGTACCATAGAGTAGACCTTAATTTACTCATGGAGAAAAAAGATTTTCGAATTCTTTCCAGGACACCTCCTAGGTTTGTGACACTGGCTAAAAAATAATCTATGCAAAATTTTAGATCGATCAAACACTGAAAAACCGAGCCACATCGAACTTGAAAATTTTTTTATATTTGAAACTTGGTTTTCGCCATAATACTACATTGTAATATACATTTTCATATATCGTGGAATTTGTCTTTCCATGCTCTATAACTATATGCAAATAAAATGCAAGGTCATTGTAAAAAAATTCGCTACTTTAAAATTTCGAAAATTGGATTTCAAAAAAAAATTTTTCTTTAGCATTACATTTACTTTGTGAAACAACACAACTTCTGTTTATCACATGTTTTTATATATTTATTAATACCAATAGTGTTTACAGTATATACAAAGATATTTACATTTGTCTACGTATACAATATACTATTTATCAAAAAATTTTGTTTTAGAATTGAAGAGAAATATTTGGAGAATAGAAAAATGAATGCATATTTAGGATTTAAAAATATCCTTTCAAAAGGTTCGTTAAAATATTTTATAAGCTTTTAATAATAATTAGTTTCTTTTGACATCCGGAAACTGTTTTGCTACAGTTTGGTATTGTTACATCTTTATTTACATCTTTTTCAAAGTTCATCTGCCTTAATATTCAGTGCCTCCTCCACTTTCAGTTTTGTGCTCCTTCTTACACTTTTATTAGGCTCCGTAGTAACGTATCGCATTTTCGGATGTGGTATCAACCAAAGGGCTTGTATCTACTTTGTCGGATAATCCCCATTCGTCTAATATTCGTGTAAATTATTTTGCACGTAGGAACTAATAATAACATTTACTTCTTAAGAAACTGTCATCTCGATGAAGGTATTATAAATACTTCATTAAAATTTCGAAATCTTTTTTAAAATATTTAAATAAAAATAAACTTTTTAAAAATACCACATTTTTAAAAACGAACTAAAAAGTATAAAATAATTTGTCCTAGTCCCATACAGATTCCTAACCTCGTACAGATAGTCCAGAAAATTTGTAATCGCGAATTTTGAATAGCTATGAATATACTTGTAAAATTGAAAACGAAAAATGTGGAGCGCATGGTGCATCAATTATCTATTGCATGCGCCCCACGTTTTTCGTTTTAAATCTTACAAGTATTTTCATAGCTATTTAAAATAACTAGGACTAGGACAAATTATTTTATACTTTATAGTCTGTTTTTAAAAACGTGGTGTTTTTTAAAAATTTATTTTTATTTAAATAATTTTTTTCTGTTTTTTAGTCTTGTGTATGTGAAATTTTTCAATCGATTTTTAACATTTTTACCATGACTGCGACATATCGAAAACAAATGCAAGCGGTAATGGTGTAATGGTTTTTTCGCTTGATAAACAAAGCGATGACGTACTACCGATCGTAGCGCGGCAACGTAGTATGATATACTGAGCTCCGTCCGGGCGAAGTGGGTTCGTGGAGTGGGAATGAGTTGGAGTCGGAACCAGTGTGTGGATCCGGGGCACCGATTCGCACGCGATGGCCACCAGATGGTCTTCAGCTTCAGTAACAGAAAAATGGGATACCTTGAGTACCCCGCGATGAATTCTAAGTGGCGAATTTTTGGACTGTTTGTAGCTCTTTCTCCACTAGTAGCTGCCATTGTATATTAAAATATTAATAATAACTTACCTCTCGTTAGGGATCGCACGTCCCGCCAATAATACTGCACCGGTATTGACTAACTGACCGGTATACCTACACACTCCCGCCAATATAACGGCCTCAGGGCTCTGGCCGCTCTGCTACCTTATTCTATACACGGCACTGTTTCTACGCCATCTGGTGGCCATCGCGTGCGAATCGGTGCCCCGGATCCACACACTGGTGGGAACCCGTAGTGGAGTAGGGAAAGCTCTGAACGTCGCGCGGCGAGGGGCGAAGGAGAATATTTAAAAAATATTGTTATAAATCCTAAACGCAGTCTTTTTAAAAATTTTTTTTGTATATATTGCATTGTCATTCAGTTCTGAGCTATGTTGAAAGTTTCAAGTCTCTAGTTCATCGGGAATTTAGTATAAAATCAATTGCAAGATTTGTACCAAACAAACAGACAGATAAGAAAGCGAGTTAATAGAACGTAGTAAATTATGAATAATGTTTCACTTGAAATTCAATCTTTGAAATTTCAAAGTTGCGAATCTTTTCAGAATGACCTTCTATTATATTTGCATATAGTTATAGAGCATGGGAAAATTATTATATTTATAATTTATAAATCCTTGATTTATAAAAATGTATATTTACAATGTAGTGTAATGGAGAAAGTCAAGTTTAAAAAATAAAATATTTTCAAGCTCGATGCGGCACGTTTTGCGGACGGGTCACAATTATAGGACCACCCTAGTGTACAGTTTACATAAGTGTGTTCAGTTTAATAACTCTTGATAATTTTCAGTAATGAAGGCCAAACACAGCAACAATCATATTATCTAAAAAAATCAATGTTGGGAGGAGTACTACTGTTTGAAATATATTTGTCACAGCCATTCTTTATAGTTAAGTTACATATTATTGAGTGCAATCGACTTCAAACAAAAACAACTAGTGCATTAGTTAATCAGGTACGTTTCACTTAAATTGATAAGATTAATCGATTTAATAAAATTCTCATCTTCATTGTTCGGCATGTAATGGTCCGATTTCGCAATGCACTGTTCCTCAAGAGAATCAGGGTTCGTGATAGGTGGAGAGAAGTGAATGATCGCGAAATCGGGTGAAAACTAGTAGTTATTTAAATCTAAACCTCCAGTCGATGCCTCGTCGCAGACATAATATGTTGATTTATAAGTGTAAGAAAATAGATCTTCGTAAGTTGAGTATGGATCTGACTTTTCTATATGTCACGTGCAGTTTTCGAAAAAATCGATTATTGAAGAAATAAACTTGCAAATTTGAAAATGTTTCGTATTCTAGCAGTAATAGTTATAGCGTGAAATATAAAAAAATTTCCAGATATTTAGCAAGTTATTTCAAAGAGTAGATACGTAGGCGAATGAGGAATAATGTAACGTACAATGAGATTTTTAAGTTTTATTTTTAAATCTCACTAACACATTTTCTTTGCAATTGGCATGAAATATGTTTGAACTAGGTCTTTTCGTAAGCTAATGCTTGATTGAGATAGTCTGGAAGGACGCAGACTTGAATTTGACATCATATATTAAATAAATAATTGTCAAGTTCAAGTCTCTTCAAGTAATGTCAGTTTTCTTCGGGTCTGGAGTGTAATGCCACATTTTGGTTTCAAACAAATATTTTCTTGTCAATTAACACTAAACCTATCGAGCCTTAAAAGTAACTGGTACATGTTCCCTTATAAAATTACAAGATTCATTTTATTTAGACTTCATGTCGTTCCTACTGTAATACAGTAAAACTTCAAATGCTGGCCTGGGTCGTCTACGTAAACGTTGTCCAGTGCTTACTCACTCCACTGCCTGTCAATGTTGTACCGGCGCGGCGCGGCGACACTTTTCGGTCACGCGATCCGTATTTCATTCTGTCCTTCTCTATGTTCGGATCTCTAATGAAGTCTCGCTCGACGCGGTAAACGCAGTCATAAATCAACAAATAGTGTCATCTATGCCAACGCATATATGAGGATTTATTGTATATGCTCCGATAAAGATATCTATACAACCATTTCTTATAAAATTATTTATATTATACCAATAATCGTAAAATAAAAAATCTGGAACTGGTCATATTGACCAGTCGATGGTAGGTTAGTGTTAAACGTAATTATTTACATTAGGGGCTTCCTCACCGATTTTGATGATCTTGAAATATGTTGTCAAGGCCATCATTCTAAACAACTTTTTCCTATACATGTTACCGCCGCCACAGTGTATCAAATGAGCATTTTAGCTGGACAAAAGTCACTTTCAAATCAACAAAAACTAACTGGGCCAATATATTCTAAAATAACCCTGTATTAAAACTTAAAATTGTTTCTGTTGTAACGGGTCCGCGTTTTATTTCATTACGTGGTAAATGAATTAATAGTTGGTTAGGGCTATTGCACAATAATTATTATATTATATGACAGATAACAAATTCAAATACTTATGGACGACAGACTGCGAATGCGTTTCGAAATCGTTACCACTATGCGCGAAGAACGACGCTCTCGTGTTACCGCTCTGCGTGCGCATAACCTCTCACGCAAAAACTCACTACATGGCAGTTTCGTTATATGTTTACAGAGCGTGTAAACTTCACCTAAATTTATAGCCATATTTCCATGCGCGCTAGAAAGAGCTAAAAACTTACTAAGGAGTATCAAAATTCCTTTATATGACGTATATAGGATCTCAAACCATGTATTTTAACTTTAGTGATTCCAAATTATCGATAACTTTTCTCTATTTGTGTAAATAAAGTGTCAAAGATGACACTTAATTTTCCACAGAAACGTATATGTAACTCGACTTCGTTAATGAATTAGTATCTACCAAACGTCGCCAAACGTGACGATTTTTACATATTATAAAGTAGAGATCCTCTACTTTATTTTGATACCAAACTCGACTTGCAAAACGCTGCAAAACTATACGAATTGTTACAATGAAGTTGCGGCGTTTTACGTTCCGACGCAGCCGATGCCGTCGCCACTTAGCGGTTTCTTTAGTCTACTGGATTTAGACTTTTGTCCAGCTAAAACGCTCATTTGGTACACTGTGCGCCGCTCGATTTTAGTTTTCGAGATATTCGTAAAAAACTATCACTAATACTGTATTGAATTTTTCGCATTTCTGCACGCTCCGTGGCAACGTAAGCCTGTCCCGGCGAGGCGTTTGTTTACTTCTCGCTTCTAAACACGCTGTGGAGATGAGAGAGAAAACAGGATCTCATTGTGGTCATACATATATAGGGTGAGCTTACAATTTTGAAAGACTACTCCTGGATTTTCGTATGCGTAGTCGGGCCGGCCTGACGGCCGACCCCATCCGCCCCCTCTACGACCTAACCACAACTCATTTTAATCGCATAATTTTTGCATTGCAGCTGTAATCCGGAATTTGAACTAGTAAGGGAAAAATCATACGAATAGAATGAGTTGTGGTTAGGTCGTGGCGGGGGCGGAGAGCGTACACGCATACGAAAATCCTTCTATATATATGTTGTATATTATATACCTGTATGATTCATTTTGTGTTTGGATAGAAACGCTGTTCAGCGGTCGCCTATGCTGATATACGAAAATTCAAAAGAGAAAATTCAATACAGTATTAGCGATAGTTTTTTGCTCGAATATCTCGAAAACTAAAATCGAACGACGGTAACATGTATAGGAAAAAGTTGTTCAGGATGATGACATTGACAACATATTTGAAGGTCATCAAAATCGGAGGGATAGCTTTTTTTATTTAAAAAAAAGGATTACTTTTCGACGTCACCAACAAAGTCACATGAAATGTGTTATTAGTTTGTATGTCTTGGATATTTGGTCCTCTCAGGGTTTCAAATCCCGTTCCACACCTCTCACACTAGCTCTCCCTATCGCCTATTTCAGCGGGACCTACTTTTTATTAAGGTGGGTTCCGAACCACCTTGGGCACCACAGTTTTTTTAAAAAAAAAAAGCACATTGAATTAATTCAAGAGGTGCCCGGGCGCGGGGATTCGAACTCGAGACCGCCTGGTCGCAGTCGCGCGCTCTATCCACTGACCCACTGTGTGCCTAATCACATGAAATGTGTTGTTACATGTAAAATTAGGGGGGTGGGGGAAGTTTAAGTCACCGTTTTGCCGGTTTCGAATTTATTTAAAAGTTACAGACCTTCGAAGTTTGAAATTTTGCCCATTCTGGCGAAAACGGGCTTCACTTACGAATTTTGATTTCAGGTACTGTTTTTAGCTATTTAAAGCGATAGCAATTGCAAAAAAGAATTTGAAAAAACTCGTAGGAATTACATGAGAAAATACAAAAGGCAATTTTTAAAACATCTGTGTTTGCACCCATACAGAAAAGTTAAAATATGTGTTTTGTAGAACTTTGTTAATGATACACATGTTAAAAATTTTATCGAAATCGATTAACATACACACGAGTTATGAGTGGTTAAAAGTGGTGCAAATCGTAGTTTTTTACGACTTTTGATTAGCTTTTTTTCAAGGGCGGTGAGGACTTTCTCTAACGGACACCCCCTTCTCAGATGTTATTTGGAGAGGGTAGTGTGGGGCTGGGCTCCCCTCCTTTTGCCTTCGCCATACCCACTAAAACCTCACCGCCCAGGGCTCTTTTCGGTCCCTTTTTGGCACATTTGTTATGTCAATTCCGTCTTCCGCGACCCGCTATCCGCATTCAGCTGGAAGAGGGAGATCGAATCATTGCCACTCCTGTTCTTTGCCATTAATACTAGTACCTTCACCTTAATGCTAAAAATCCAAAGATTCTTGCTACCTTCGCTGCGTGTTGTTTTCATCTGCGTCAATCGACTTCGATGAAATTTTCAGTATGTGTCAAGCGCATTGATTCTCTCAGTAGTCGCTCATTTACTGTCAAACATAGAGAATAACAGAATGAAATACGGATCTTTTGGCCAAAGCGTGTCGTTGTCGCCGACACAGTTCAAAGGCCCGCGTGTTCTCACAATGAAATGGCAATGATACAATTGTTTATTTCGCATTATTTTGTATGGGACTTTTACTAACTAATTTCTGGTACTTTTCTGATTAAAATGACACCAAACACTATATAATTTGGTCCGTATTCTCTCTGCATGTGATGCATTATTTATAATTTCTCATACATTTAATATATCATATATATGTAACATGATATTTGGTCCATTCAGAGTTTCAAATTCATTTACCAATCCTCTTTCTCTTTCCACTCTCACCATCGCCTTTTCAGCGGGACCTACTGTTTATGGTGGGTTCCGAACCACCTATTGCCAACAACACGTGAAAAACACCCCGAGTGGGTCACCTTCCGGTTTTTTTACCAGACGGTCACCCATCCTAGTGGCGTTCGCGTTCCACATTGTTTAACTTCGGTGATCTAACGAGAACCGGTGCTTTCAACGGGACTACGGTTGTTGGCAATATATCATATCTATATCTCTATCTGTATGGATGTATGTATGTTTGTAACGACATCCCTTGAGAACGGCTCAAAGCAGAAAGCTGCGGCTTGGACCGTTAGACGCGGAGTTTCTTGGAATAGGTTTAGGAGCAAAGAGCGTTCGAAAAAGTCCATTGGTTCAAAAGTTGTGACGTAATTACCACTTTTTCCTCCTCTTTTCGGCACGTTTCTGCTTATAACTTTTGATCGGATTGACTTTTTCGAATGCGGTTTGCTCTAAAAACTTCCAGAGAGAGGGAGAGAGAGAGAGAGAGAGTGGCGAGAGAGAGAGAGAGAGAGAGAGAGAGAGAGAGCAACGCGAAATGGAATTGAACGGAATAGATTAGCACACACACGTTCAGTACGTACATGCTTTTAAAAAATACTGTGCCACAGCAACGCGTGGCGGGGGCAAGCTAGTATATATATACACACACAATATATGTTAAATGTACATGTACGTATGTATGTATATATTGTCACGCCGTGTCTCGGCGGAGGCTGGAAAACCCCCGAAAAGAACGGCTCCGGGCCTTTATGGCTCTGAGACCGGGCCACGTGCAGCCGTATGCACGGGGTCCGCCCGGGACTAAGCGAGGTCACGAAAACCCTACCGACCACGTAACGAATTTTATTCGGGCGCCAGGCACCGCGAGGATGCCACGCGAAACGCGATGAATCTCTCGAGCTCGGAGAAGCCGGGCACGAGAATCGGGTCTTCGAAACGCGATTCGAAAAGCGAACGCAACGGGTCCAGGAGGTTCGAACACGGGAAGGACGAGGACAGCCCTTACGGCAGGACGAATCGCACAGGGTTCGAATGACAGTAACGAAATTGTCTCGAGTGGATGTTTATTCCTTGTCAAGAGTTGTACAAAAGCCGGTCACGTGACCGTAACCCGAGAGCCCGCGCTCTTTATACACTTTGTTCGGACGGTACTTCGGTCGCAGCGCAGTTGTCTATTCGATCGCACGCGTGAAGGTACGGCTGACCGGTACCGAATTTCTTACAATTCCCCGACGGACGGGATCACGCGGGGCGCAGATGGACGGCGCGATACGGGACTGTCGCGATAGCCTACGCACGGAAAACGTTCGCCAAAACACGAGGGCCGGTACGCGCGGCGGATTCAACGAGTGGCGGTTCGCGTCACGAGAAGTCACCGAGCGGAGATGTAAACGAAATATCGAACAGGTTGCTCTCACGAAACGCGATTCCTCCGAGGAAACTTCCGATTTCTTCCGCAAAAGAGAACTCGTATTCTTTCACCAAATCGCTCAAAGCGCTTCCGCGAAACGCGAGCTAATCGCCCGAGACGTGAAACGTCTCGGCGTACGTAAACTACCGAGGATCGAACGTCGATGGTTCGTTCTCGCACCAAATGATTCGAGCCAACTTTAAATCACAATTTTAGCCAAGGATCACTTTGTCGACTTACCGTTTCTGCCCTAGTTGACCGGGTTCGGATGTTTATGCTGCGTCCGTGACGCCGATCGTCCACTCACTCGTGGCTCACTCCCACACGGGATATTCGGGCGCGTTCGCGAGGTTGGGGTGCGTTAATCGCCCGATATGGCGGCGAACTTTTGCTCACGCGAAGCGACGGTCTTACTTAAAGTATACGTGATACCGGTGTGACACGGGTGGCTCTCGTGAGGGCTAGCGCGACAGTGATCCTTCGCCTATCGACCGCTAGACGCATCGATTCTTGTTCCCCCCACCCGACCTTTGCCGAATTTTCCCGAAGATGTGCGTTAGCCGCACGCGATGGGAGCGTATCAGGAAGCGTCTCGACGATGGTCCTTGGGCCCTTGACCGTAATCACAAATCCTCGGCCCTTTACGGATCGCGGGGTGTCTTTTGGCGATCACAGACACCATCCTCACGGGAACCCCTTCCCTTTGCGGGACGAGGAGCTGTCGAGAAGACAGCACGACATTGCTATCGTGGGGGGTTTCTTCCCTCCAGCGCCTCCGGGTTGATTGACCGGGTGTCTGTATGCCAATTCAGAGTGCCCGAGCTCGGGGCTTCACCAATGTCGGCCTTGATTCTCGTCGGACTCGTCCTGTAGGTCGTACATCGTTTCTTCGAGAATTTCGGAAGTCGGGGTTCCTTTTCCGGGACTGGTCTTCGGCCCTGGAACTTGCAGTTCTCGGCACGCGCGATAGATGTCATTACGCGTTCTATTGTAATACGGAAATTCCTCGGGGAACGCTCTTGGCTCGGTGACTTAGTTTCGCGGTTCGCTATTCCTTGGTCCGGTCCTTTGCTATACGTGATTGTTTCACGGCACTTCCGGAAAAGTGACGTCGCAAAAAGTGCAACGTCACAATATATATATATATATATATATATATATATATATATATTGCGACGTTGTCCCCGATCGAGCGGCTCTTACAGCCGTCGGACGAGGGCAACTCCCGAGATTTTATAGGCTCTGAGGCCGGGCCGTACGCGGGTAGGTACGGTCCTCCCGGGGCAAAACTTCTTTCCGCGGAGGTTCGGTCGAAACACGAAAACACAAGTTCGGGCGCCAGGTACTAGGAAGTACCACTCAGAACGCGAACAAGGGCCCGTGCTCGGAGAAGCCGAGCCCGGGGCGAACCCCACGGGATTCGAATCGGAAATCGCGACTTGAAGGGCCAGACATTCGGACACAGGGGTTAACGGGGACTACCCTCACGGCAGGGCTGATCGCGCAAGTGGAAAGTAACGAAACGAGATTGGGTTCTACGTTGTTTATTGAAGAACTTCAACGTCGATTTTACATATGGACGACCACGTGGTCGCGACCCGGGAGCCCGCGCTCCTAGTACACTTTTGTCGGAAGGTGGTCGTCCGTGGAGCGCGTTTTGTCAAGCGGAATGGTTCCGCAACGGTACGGTGGCCTATACAAGTTAAATCTCGCACGAACGAGAGTTTGCAAGCGCGGTTGACCGGCGCTTGGAATTCCGGACTGTCGCGATTGTCTCTCGATTACGTTAGAGAACGGCAGTCGATTCGCTACGCGCGATTAATACTTCGCTACCAGATTTCGCGAGCTAGATATTATCTCGCGACGCTATTCTTTTCCCGACGCGACTCCTGAGGAAGACTTCTCTCGCACCCGGAGGGAACGATCCAAACGAAATTGCTCAAAGCATCTTTGCACGGTACGCGAGCTCACGGCCTGAGGTATTACGCCTCGGCCAAACGAAATCTCGAGGACGAGACGGCACCGTGTCGTCCTCGGCCAAAAAGGAACGAGCCAACGCGAAAACGAAATCAAGGAATCACTGGTAGACTTACCGTGGTTGTTTAATTCCGCAGATGGACTGCTAGTTTCCCTCTGGGACCGTAGTACGGACTCGGGATTCGATCTGGTCGCACTCAAACTCACCCGCGACTCGGAACTACCGAACAACGGGATTCTCGCTTTGATTTTTCCGCAACGCGACTCTCTCTCTCTACAAGACCAGTGCGACAGTGATTCCGTGATTCGCATCGACTAGGATTGTCGATCATCGTTTCCCCCCACTACGCGCTCTTTGCCGAATTTTCCCGAGTGGCTTCGCCCACTCGCGACTAGTAGATCGCAGGATAGTCGGACAGGTCCTGGGGCCCCAGACCTGCGTCACTTTAACTCTCTTTCATGGATCTCCTACGCCACCCCCGTCCGGATTTCCAGCCACGGCAGGGTGAGACGTCGGCCGGAACGAAAATTGACGATGGTGTGCTGGAGCTCTTTAGCCT
Source organism: Lasioglossum morio (assembly GCA_916610235.2). Taxonomy (NCBI): domain Eukaryota; kingdom Metazoa; phylum Arthropoda; class Insecta; order Hymenoptera; family Halictidae; genus Lasioglossum; species Lasioglossum morio. Next base: position 1,195,910 of record OU744325.1, on the reverse strand, counting down.
AACTCGCCGTCTCTGTGGAGTTTGGATCCAACCCAACGCTAATTGTGGCCACTTGTTCCTCCGAATGATCCTTTGAGTGGGCGCCTTCTCGGGTTTTTCGGTTCCAGTCGTGCCCCTTGGCACGGCCCTGAAACTTCGCCGTACTCGGCACGCGCAAAAGATGGCGTTCATTACCCATCTTTAGATTTTTGTCTTTCCTTCAGGAGCGCTCTAATGTCGGCGGGTGGTTTTTGTGACCGCTAGAGGTCGGTCCGGTTCACTCCGTACACGGTCCTTTGACCGTTTACGCAAAACGAGGTGACGTCGCAACTTGCAACGTCACAATATATATATGATTGTATTAAATGTATGATAAATTATAAATTATGCTTCAGATGCAGAGTAAATATGGACCAAATTATATCGTGTTTGGTGTCATTTTAATCAGCAAAATGCCAGAGATAAATTAGCGAAAGTCCCACAAAAAACGAATGAAAAATAAACCATTTTATCATAGCCATTTCATTGTGAGAACACGCGGGCCTTTGAACTGAGCTGACGACAGCAACTGTTTGCATCTTTTTCTATCCCATACGCTTGTTCTTCGGTGCGTTCGAAACTTTTATCGTCGATTGAACCACTAAATACAGTTGAAATTATATCGTGTTTGGTTACATTTTAATCAGAAAAATACCAGAAATAAGTTAGTGGAAGTACCATAAAAAAATAATGAAAATTAAGAAATTTAATCGTTCAATTTATTCGTGTCAATGTAGCGGTGTTCACACCGATATACTCGAGCCGAGATCAATCATCGCCGCCCTGCGGCGCGGCGCGTCGCGGCGTTGGCCAGTAGTGGAATGGGGAGGCACGTGTCAGAGATTGCACAGACGACCCCCGACAGAGAACGAGCGACACTGTATTTCGAAGCAATTGTCGTTTTTTAAAAATCTTATCCCATATGATGTGGTAAACCGATTCTTCTAATTGCTGAAAAAATGTTAGGTTGTTTTTCTGGTTTTAAAAAAGTTATACTGTTGTAGAGGACATTCGAATACTTTCGCGAGACACTGTGTAGCCGTTGAAAAAGTACCGGCAGATGATGTAATCAGGAAATATACAGGGTGTCCCGAAATTCCCTCAGGATCCGGAAATGGGAGGTTGCTGAGACCATTTCAAGCGATATTTTCCTTTGCGAAAATAGCATTCAAGGTTTCGTTGAGGAGTTATTAACGGAAAACACGGACCAATCAGAGCGCGAGCTAGACACGTTCATCGCGGCGCGCCGGTAGCCGAGCGTTCGTGGCCCGCCGCGATGTCACAACGAACAACAGTTTCTCGATGTAATAAATCGTATCCGATTTCGATGAGCTTTGGATACATTGTCAAGACCACGATTCTGAACAACATTTCGCTCTTGCAATTTTTGCTCGTCGGCTTTTGTTTACGAGATAACTGTACAAAAAGATGATTGAAAATTGATCGATGTATTGTATTATCTCCTATTCCATTTCGATGAGCTTTATTGCAAAGGGAAAAGATATTTACAACGTGGAATTTATAACAATTGTATTTAAAGGTGATTGAAATCGGTGAAGACCCACATCATCGGCAACTTTACCCGATCGCGAGAAGAAAAAGAAACTGATTAAATTAAAAACTCACGTATTCAGCCGTAAATCCATTTTCTTGTTACACCAGTGAAACACAAAACACCACACTTATACACAATTGCTAAACACTACACGTAGACACTTTTCGAATTCGAATACTCCCACGCGGACGAGAAATAGTTCTGTGTTCTTCGCGATTCTGCGCGAAACTGAATTTGCTTGTTGTGATATTCAATTCATTTACATGAATTAGAAAAATCACAAAATTTATATTATTGTATATTGTATTGCAGTTTCTATTAAGCTTCGTGGATGCTTGTGACAACATCAAGATCAATATGCATCTACATTCGTTTACATACGATTTTCACTTACGTTGCATTCATTCGTACATTGCTGGAAATGGATCTTGGTCATTGCAACAAGGTTACCATCTTATTCATTTTCTTGATGATTTTAATAAATATTACAGCAAAGCGCCTAATTATGCAAGAAATCTTATATACAGTGGTAAGTTCTATGTATATCTATTCGATATTTTTACAAATTTTTTAAATATGTAACTCATACGTCATAAATGTTTTATATACAAATTCAATCATAATATCATAGTTCTGACTTTATTTTCAAATAATTATGTAACAATCACGTATTACCATGTGTACATAATGTATCATACATATATATGTGGTTGTAAGGATGAACGCCGGATGTTCCTAGGCTATTTATCAGTGTCACCAATCTGAGCGTGGAAAAAAAGATTTTTGTGTGGTAACACTGATAAACATACATATATGTATCAGCCTAACGCTTCAGTTTTGCTATGATTCCGCGTTTTTTTCTTTTTGACATTTTATGTCTTTACTTTGGCACATAGCAGAAAAAAGCGTTACCGAAAAGCGTTACCGAAAAGTGTCATGAAAAAGTGTCACGAAAATTTCGAATGCGGTTTGCTCTAGAACCTTCCACAGACAAAGACAGAGATAGAGAGAGAGTGTCAGAGCAAGAGAGAGAGAGAGGGAGAGAGAGAGTCAGAGAGAGAGAGAGAGAGAGAGAGAGAGAGAGAATGCGGAGAGAAAGAGAGTGCGGAGAGAGAGAATTCACATTCCCATTAACATTCACATTCACATTCACAATCACATTCACATTGACATTGACATTCCCATTCACATTCACATTAACATTCACATTCAAGTTTTAAATTCAAATGTAAATTCAAATTCAGATTAACATTGACATTGACATTCAAATTGACATTCAAATTGACATTCACATTCATATTGACATTGCCATTGACATTCACAATGAAATTCTCATGGACATTCACATTGACATTCACATTGACATTCACATTGTCATTCACATTCACATTAACATTCACATTCACATTCACATTCACATTCACGTTCAGATTCAAATTCAAATTAAAATTAAAATTCAAATTCAGATTAACATTAACATTGACATTGACATTCAAATTGACATTCACATTGAGATTCACATTGACATTGACATTGACATTGACATTCACATTGACATTCGAATTGACATTGACCTTGACATTCACATTGACATTGACATTGACATTGACATTGACATTGACATTGACATTGACATTCACATTCACATTGACATTGACATTTTTCATCGTTACATGCAAAAATAAAAAAGACATTTTTAAATAAATCTTTCCACATGACGTAAGACGTATGACGTAAGACGTATGTTCTCAATTGACCTATACACTTGACCAAATCATATAGGACAGCAAAGGAAGAAAAGCGAGAGCGGGAGGGGGTGGGGGGAGCAAAGTAAAAACATAAAATGTCTCACTTCTTTGCGGACTCATATGCAAAATTTCGAATGCGGTTTGCTCTTTAATAGAAAATCCTGCTTGGAAAAAATTAAACACCTCAAATGAATTTTTTTATTAATATTTTATTGCTATTAATAGATCCGAGTGGATTCAAGCCCTATATATTTTTGTTGTTATGATTCCACGTTGACAGTCCTGACTAGGCGCCATCTCGTCTAACTAGCTGAACTAAAATTAGCTCTAGACTTGCTCTAGACTCTGGCTTTATGAACGGAATATGGGAAAATTGAATGCAATCACGGGCATCGGTTACACTGTCCAACAGTAAAAATGTTTCCATATAACTGTTGGGTGTATCTTATAGAGTTTTTTTGCGCTGATTCCGTACCTGGCCTTAATTTTTCTCCTACACGCACAGTTTTTGAAAAACATGACCTTGAAAAAAGACCCATTTTTCAATTTTAAACAATTACTGTGATGTTATTGTAGTAGATATTGAATTGCTCTTTACAGAAAAAGATTCTGTAGACTTTCCTGAATACAGTGATATCCGATAGTAATGCATTATGAATGTTTAAACATGTTTAAACAATCATTAAAGACACAGAGACACCACTTTTGCACCAAAATTTGATGATATTTTTTAATTTATCAGAAAAAATAAGGGTCCTGCGGAAAATCGAAATGTACCACGCGGTAGAGCAGTCTTTCATCTTGAGAAATCACCCATACAAGTTTCCAACGTCGACGTTTTTTGCCATCCAGAACGCAAAATATCTTCACCGGACATGCGTTGCCGCCAGTGATGCTCTTCCACTAGCGCGGTCGTTCGTTGGGATACGGCACGGCACCGCGCGCGCGTTCAATTCTTCAAATTGTGCCATGTGACGTTTTTCCTTACAACTACAAATATTAGGTCAGTTCGATGGATGTTCACCTCGAAACTGCGTTCTTGAAAAAACGTCTAATGATAAAGTATCTGCGATACTTAATAGATAGTATAGTTGGATGTCGTTTAACAGTTTACGTATTTGTTCGTTTAAAAAGGCTGAAGTACAAGAACAAATTTAATTTCCACTCGTCTCACTGTTCGCGTACCCATTATCTAACTTGGGCGTCGTAAGATAATTAGTAAATTCTTAATTACTAACATTAATTGAGAATAAAATTGAGAACTGCAATTTTGTTATTCTACATATTCGTCTCATTTTGATAAATACCAGATGTCTAAAACTACCAGTCCAGGGGTGCGAACTTCCCAGATAAACATATTTGGTAAAAATGTTTGGAATAAAAGTTATAGGGATTAATAGAGGACATATGTCCATGACCGTGTATTTGACCATCGGATCCATTTTCAAGGTTATTTGGAGGTCAGTACGTATTTTTAAAATGGGAACCCCTACTTTTGACTACGGCTTCTGAAAGAGCTCGAAATTTTACTTTCAAATATGTACTTATGTCCTAGATTAAGATGACTGCTAGAGGCCATTCAGAGGTCAAATCACAATCCAAATAACCTTGAAAATGGATCCGAAGGTGAAATATGAGAACGGGTACATATGACCTCCAGTAATCTCTGCAACTTTTATTCCAAACATTTTTACCGAATATGCTTATCTGGGAAGTTAACACCCCTGAACGGGTGGTTTTGGACACCCGGTATAACCCAGATTTCGAAATTAATTGCTCTTTTCGGCCAACTCTCAAAGGTACCGTTTACTTGAGTCTCGTCACGAGTTTTAGTCCCGTGACAGCGGCCGTAGCTGTATTTAGATATTGTTCGAGTTTCACGCGCATGCGCGACGATTTTAGCGTCAGTAAGGTACAAAGTTGGACTAAAATGGGGTGCCTTCTTTACGCCGCACAGTGGGAAAACTTGACCTAACTCGATTTAAAAAGAAATAACTTTCGATAGAAATGAGGTAGAGCGATGAATTTTTTTAAAATGAAAGCTGAAACTTTGCAGAATATGGGAAAAATAGGGAGATTATGGTACGAATGTTTTTAACCTTGAAAAAATAAAAGTTTAACTGTTTAACTGTAATTCGATTTTTTGAAAAAACCAGAGGTAAAAAAATTTTGAGGCCAGATTTGAAATCAGCGTGAAAAAATCTACGGGAAATGATACATGGTATGTTAAAAAAAAATTTTCTGCTCGTGGTAACGTAGAAACGACTTTTTCTTGAAATTGTGCAAGTTTGACGAATTTTCTCAAGGTTAAAAACCATTCGTACTGTAATCTCCCTATTTTTCCCATATTCTGCAAAGTTTCAGCTTCCATTTAGAAAAAATTCATCGCTCTACCTCATTTCCATCGAAAGTTATTTCTTTTTGAATCGAGTTAGGTCAAGTTTTCCCACTGTCCGCATGGCACCCCATTTTAGTCCAACTTTGTACCTTACTGACGCTAAAATCGTCACGCATGCGCGTGAAACTCGAGCAATATCCCAACACAGACCGAAGCAGAGTCGCTGGATTAAAGATCGATTTACACTATAATGCACGGACAACACGTACCGACAACAAGACCGACACCGACACGACAAATTACTGAAACATGTGTTTTAAATGAAATTGTTCATACTATACTGGGGTGGCTCTTATTTACTTCTTATAAACATTTGGGTCAAAATTTCTTTTATGGTACCCCCAGAGTTATTCCAAATAAGACGGTCCAATAAATTTCAACTTTTTTTTGAGATATTTTCTCTATGTTAGCGATATTACTATGTGTTTGTGCTGCCATCTAGCGGTTCTGCTCGGTAAGCGGCGCGCCGTCGCCACTACAAACCAATATGGCGGCGCCCTTACCTGTCAAAAATAGCGATTATATATATATATATATATATATATATATATATGTACCTCTTTTTCTAATAACATAATATACGTGTTTCAGATGTAATTCAAATTCGTAATTTGACAATACCTGGCCGCACATTGTACTCTTATTTGCTGTCCCATGAGAAAAATTACAATATGCGCGTGTTCGAAATGAAATGTGATCATCAAGATTCACAAGAAAGTGAATACGTTTTAGTAAACTTAAAAAACACACCTTCCATCAGCTACTGCGATGCACAAGACACAAAGTATACCGATGACTTCGACGCTGCATTAATCGTATCATATCTAGAGCAACCTGTGCAAATAGAAAAAACAGGAATTACATTGAAATATTATTTAATGTTAACAAGTAAGAGGGAATTATATCCAAAGAGAGAAGTAGAAAACAATAAACTCGGAAAATTTCGAACTGTGTACAATATTGAAAAACCTGTAACAAGTACTTCTGCGGAATCAAAGTCTGATTCAAACACTTTCAAAAAAGAGATTTTAAAAGAATTCTCTTCGGACTGTTCCGAACGTGACCAAGATGTAATCCAAAGTGGAAATGATAAAAAAGGTGTGTCGAACGTTAATATTAGTGCTATTAATAATAGTACAAGCGCACCAACGCCACCGCCTGTGCCGAATTCTCCGTTGACGCAAAACACAAATCCCTCAAATGTCTCGACAAACTCATCGTCGCCACGTTTGATTCAAATACGACAGGAATCTATCAATTACTTGGGTTATTACTCCTCGCACGAGCAGCTAATGCAACAGACGATAATGTTACAAGCAGACGAAGCTCGTATTCATATATCAAATATGATAAGTCGAGGAGCGTTGCAATGTAAAACACATCTACTATGGAATAAACTGTTAGAAAGTAAATCTACGATGAATTACACGGAATTTACTGAATTATGCTCTTTGGCCCACGTGGAACCATTATCAAATCTAGATCCAAGACTCAGACCACTTATCAATCAGCCAGTTTCATGGTATCAAACTTTGTCGAAAGTTTTACAAAATAAGTACCAAGATCATCATAAGCAGTTCAATACGCTCGATGGAAATATTACACATCTTCTCATCCTACATCCAAGCTTCTTTCAAGTTTTTATGATGCTGACGATAGATCTACATGCTTCAAAAGGGGTTCGTATGTTTATTCTAATAATAAATTCATTATTATACGTATACGATGAAGCAATAACTATTAGCACCTCAGATATTTTCAAAACTACAAGTTTCACAGAAATATTTGCTGAGATAAAATTGCACAATATGAAGGGGGCCATCTGGTGGCGATAATAATTTTTTCGTAGGTGGATGTACTTCAGACGTTTGGAGGTCACCTCCATTTTTTAAATTGAATGTCCTTATGGAATTTTTTTGTACCATAGATCGACAGAGTATCAAATTTTGAGTATAAAAGTGTTGACCTTAATATGTACTAAATCTCATAGTTAACGAGATATTATCGAAACAATTTTCTTTCTTCTTTGGATAATAACTCGTTCACTATTAGGTTTAGGACATGTGAAGGTCAACACTTTTGAAAATCAATATTTGATAAGCTATCGATCTATGGCATCAAAAATTCCATAAGGACATTCCATTTAAAAAAAATGGAGGAGACCTTCAAATGTGCGAAGTACCTCCACCTGCAAGAAAACTATTATCGCCACCGGATAGCCCCCTTCGTACTGTGCAATTTTATTTCAGCAAATATTTCTGTGAAACTTACAGTTTCGAAGGTAGCTGAGATATTAATAGTTATTGCCCCACCCTGTATAAAAGTAAGTATGTGTGTAAGTGCACCCAGTATGTGTTGTTCGCATCTCATAATGTGATACTCGGGTTTACGTTTTACTGCGGTATTGTTTCCCAAGAGATTACAATACATAAAAATAAACATTTTTTCCTGAATAAATTTGTGCCATTCAATGCGACGGCAAGATAAAAAAATTACCAAATATTCTCATATTTTTATATCTTACGATTTGAAAAAATATATTCTTCATACAAAATATAAATAAGACCATATTTCTTCTATCTCTATCACCAAAGGCGTGTTGTTCACATGATTATGCATTATTATATCGCTTTAAATTGCATGGGGAAATTATGTGTAAAAAGTAACTTCTCTTGCCTTGTTAATAAAAAGTTAAGCCCTCAGCATTACGTGCATTAAAGTGAAGGTGGAGCTTGTTCTGCGGCAAAAAATCACTAGGGATGCCCCTAATACTGCGGTGAGAATTGCAATTACAATGAGAAACAAGGTTCGCTTAAGCCTATCTTCTTAGATTAGGAACCTATTCGATTTGCTTAACGGCCCAACCACTTTTATATATATGTTGTATGTTGTATACCTGTGTTATTCATTTTGTGTTTGGTTAGAAACGTCGTTAAGCGATCGCCTATGCTGATATACGAAAATTCAAGAGAGAAAATTCAATACAGTATTAGCAATAGTTTTTTGCGAAAATCTCGAAAACTAAAACCGAGCGGCGATAACATGCGTAAGGAAAAAGTTGTTCAGAATGATGACCTTGAAAACATATTTCAAGATCATCAAAATCGAGAGGAAGCCCAACTTCTAAATAATTACCAAATTACTAAAAAGTTTATTTGTTTAAAATGTAATAAATAGAAAAATTGTTTAGTTATTGTACTCAGAATTTATTTAAATTAATGCCTAGAAAAGTAGATTGTTTCCGTGCACTCGGATATATGGAATTCTAATCCGCAGCAATGGGTACGCAGTAATTAGTACATGGTTCTTTTTCGTCCGCTGATTTTATCTTTTAATATTTTCTTATGTTGTGTTGGTTTTTAGGGCCACTAATTTCTTTCGTATTCAGAACATGTCTTCCTATTACATAAAATAGTTTTGTAATTTTGTCACACAAAAACTTAAACTACGTAACAATGGGTATGAGAGAGAGAGACGCCGCAGGGATTGGTGAGCGAAGACCAGTTGAGTTCGGTTGAGATCCTGTCCCCCCTTACATTAGCTTAGGTGGGAGTGCGGTTTTAGTGGGTAGAAGCTGGCCGGAGGGTCCTCTGGACAGCCCCACATAACCCTGGTCCCCCCAGGGGGTGGGGTATGCGTAACGCATTTCCACACTTAAAAAAAAAGGGGGTTGGTGAGCGAAGCGAACAGGTGGCGGGACCCCGAGTTCTTGCATAAAATATTTTCACATATTATTATTTCATGATAAATTAGGAATAATATTCAAATAAAGTACAATCGAAGCATGATAACTTAGTAATCAGTACAGACAATGTTACGAGCAAATGTTACGAGCCGGGGTTCCATGGAAATCTCCGACAATATTTCACCGACAACAATTTTGGTCGCCAACGTCTTTAACCAACAACGATTTTGACTAACAACGACTTTAGTCGACGACTGTATTATTCGTGTGACGACAACATTAGTCAACTATATTTTTATAGAAAAGTAAAAGTATCAGTATATTTGTAACGAGTCCGGTTATTCGTCACAACGGTTTTCACCCTCGTTGCCGAATGGCTCGCCGAGCCAAGGTTTGCGGCGAGGGGAACGGACGGGATGCGAGGGTTCGACGAGATGTAAAATGAAATAGAATGTGCGACGTAACTTTTGTGTCTCACTGGACCGCGATCGCGGAGGTGCCGATTGCGATATTTCCGCGGGTGCGCGTACGCGGATTCGCGGTTCGCGGATTCAGGTGTCAACGGCGGACGACGGCTCGTCGAGGTAAACGGGCGATCTCTCCGCGATGGCTCGTCTACTTGCTGGTGTACGGGAACCGGCGGCTCGCGGTAAGATTTTCAGGGACGGTCCGGGTCGGCGGTGAAGATGAGATTCGCTCGACGGCGCGTTGAGCGGGCGAGGAAGCAACGGCGCGTTGCACCGAGTGTTCCGACGGCTCGTGGGAACGGTGACGGGAACTTCGGCGCGAAGCTAGTGAAGGAATCGCTCAACAGCGCGTTGAACGGGCGGGAATACAACGGCACGTTGCAAACGATGTTCCGACGGCTCGTGGAACGACGACGGGAACTTTGGCGCGAAGCGGTTACGGCGGACGGTGCGGATGCAACGGCGCGTTGCTCGGGTATCGGGAACAGTCGGGTCTAGGAGTTTTGACGGCTCGTCAAGGTAAGGAGAGTGCTTACCAATGCTCCGCTTCGACTAGGCGGCTCGCCTGCTGAACCCGGAAAGAGACCGAGTCGTCGCATGTGCTGCCTTTTATAGGCCAATTCGGCGATTACCGAGAGGAGCGCGGTGTGCGGTGTGCGTGAGAACATTCGGCAATTGTTTCTCACAGCGTCTGTTTCGAGGCGCGAAACCGCGGGAAGATGCGTAACATTGCGTCGCGCCTGGATACGAGGCGTGAAATCGCGCGGTACGGATTCGGATTCGATCGGAATCGTTCGGCGCACTTCGGTGATACGCGAATCTTCGCGTTAGTAACAGAGCTGTACTTAGCCCGCTGTACAGGTCTGTTACATATTTAAATAACAGAATAGTTACAGAAAAAAATGACAGCATCATTGTTAATATCCGATAATACTGTTAATGACTAAAATCGTTGTCAGTCAAAATCGTTGTCGGTCAAAGATGTCGTCGGTCCAAGTTATGGTGAGTCGGTGAAAACGATGTCAGAGTGAAACAGGGGGGGGGGGTAAACTCTCATGTATAATATGTGGACCATGAACTTAGTAGCGCAATCTGATTTATATCCTTCAATGAAAACCTATATATACATACGATTCTATACCGCTTACTTTAAACTTCGAAGTAAAAGGATATACTATATTTTGTACAAATATTTCATTTTAACAATTTTATTATACGAATATGATAATATATAATAATAATACATAATGAATTCATGCAGTAATACATATAATGATACATAATAATAATACAGAATAATATTATAATATAATAGATAATGTTTCACTGTTTATACTTGCTGCTGCACTCCTCTGCACCTCACTATATCCTACTATGCTACAAAACGAAACTTTAAAAAATGTTATAATTTATGCACAAAATAAAGTTCGAAAAATAAGCTCTAAAATAAGTTCACCGAGTGTCGGTGAATTTTGAAAAATTATTTCTACAATTGTTTGGACACTGAGCAAACTTCTTTTTTCAAGCTTATTAATCAAATTTTCAACCCAATATAAAACAATGTAAAAACTTGTAGTCCGCAACAATGGCCGAGATAGTGTGATTGGTAATTGACAGTGATTTTGGAGGTTATAGTCAAATACATGAAGTAAGAAATTCATGGTCAAATAGTAGCGCCCAGTAGCGCCAAAGATTGCAACATCAGTCACGCCCAGTCACGTTTAATCACGTGATGTGCTGTGATCGTGGTGCCATCTAAAATAACTCCTTGCAAAGTGAACTACGCGGTCCAAAGTCATACATAAGAGTTCACTCCCCCTGGAGTGAAACCTCTATCGGTGATTTTCATGGGACCCGCCTGCTGGCGTGCCGCGCCGCTCCATCTTTGCCAGCACGCGTTTAAGTCATACACTGATTGGTCCATGTTTTTCGTTAATATCTCCTTAACAAAGCCGTGACGGATATTTTTCCAAAGAAAGATGTCGCTTCGAATGACCTTAGGAAATGCCCATTTATAGGAACAGCAACATTTTTGACAAACCTTGTATACTATGATAGCATGTGATATCAAAGCCGAAGCAGTGAATCCCTGGGAGCGTCAGAGGTGCGGATAGATGAACTTAATGACAGACTAAACACTTGTCCTTTACAGTCTACAGAACATTCTCTATTAGTTTATCGATCCTCTATATGCTTCCGAAGTTTTCACATTTAATTTGGGAACACTCTGTAAATTGCTGTGTTCCAAGACTACGAAAAATGCAAATATCGCATTTTGTCACCGAATTACAAAAACATTAATTTCATTAGTAGTTACATAATTCCATAATTTCCTTTTTGATTGCAGGCTTTGTATGCGGTCTACTGCAAATCGAAAGAGGCAATTAATACTCCATGCTGCATAGAAGACATTTATAGTTTAATCGAAGGATTCGTAAATGCGTGTTGTTTTCACTTGTGGATGAGTCTATACAATTAGTACTAATGTTGATGAACAGGAATAAAATTCAAAACATGTACAATCTATATTTGTCTAAAGCGGAAACATAACAACGTAATTGTAAGTTTGTTCGTTATTTAATTACAAAAGTTTACTTTTAGGTGTTAGAATTATCATTATCATTACTGAGAATTTTATAATTCTGCACTTTTGTTAAACGTAATGTCTATAAAAGAATATATTTTCTTGTTAGAAATATGAATCTTCCTACTTATCTATTGCTCAATGGTTTTTTCTTGCTATGTAGAATAAAATTAAAATTTAATAAAAATCGTAAGCCTTTGTCATAAACTAGCGTCGACACTATTATAACCTTTAGAGAGCCGTCATTCTTCCGTTGAAAACTTGAATTTACTCTACGAAAAATTTATATTGTGGGATATGAATCATCGGCTCGCGTGTGGAAACGATGACACTTTTCGAACAAAGATAATCTTTATATGTCTAGTATACGGGCCATTCCATGCCAAATCGATCACTTCTTGCAGTCACCCTCGACGATTTTGTTCTAAATGAAATATGTTGTAGTCCATATGAAATTACGGTGGGTTTAAATCATCATTTTACCGGTTTCAAATTTTTTTTAGAAATGACAGGTCTTCGAAATTTTCAATTTTTGCCCATTTTGGCAAACACGGGCCTCACTTACGAATTTTTATTTCATGCACTGTTTGTCCGATTCAGCTATATTTGCTTTCTTTTATTCGGGAAGGATTGGGCTATTATAAAATAATTTGTTCATCCTCGATAAACAACTTTACAATGTCAAAAAATTAAACAAATTCTTTTTTTACATTTTTTCGATGAGGTGTTTAGTAGAGTGATTTAAATTTTGAGAATGTAGCGGCCAGCTGCACACAGTAAAATTAACATGTGCTGTGCAAATGCTGGAGAGGTTTTGGGACTCACGCGGCAATAGAAGCTATTTTTGAGGAAAATGTCAGGTAGATTCATTAAGACATCTGCTAGGGTTGCCATTAGGTTTATTTGCGACAGTCTCAATAGCACGCGCAAAGAGTCATAAAACCCCGAATTTCTAAAGGCCCAAGTCGACGGTACGGGACTCCGTTAATGTAAAAAGGACCCATTACCTGAAGACACACAAGACACGATGAGGGTGTTGGGCCCGTGGAAATTCCGCTACAAGGGAAAACTCGCGGCATGTCATTTCTGAGAATGTCCCACTCCGCAGATAAGTTTTCACGAGAGTGGGGGTGAAAAGTAACCCCACCTATCGGCGACAAAAATATATTTTGTTTTCACCTTTTCGCGTTTCAGAAAAGGTTAAGGAGTCAGTCTTTTCCGAGCCAGTGACTAAGGCACTCGTTTAAAATAAAAGATAGTTCGCGTACAAATCCTACCTCACTTATTCATCCAAGAACATACCTACTTCCTACATTGGTGATTCCGACGTTCGCAAGTGAATAAGTGAAATTTGATATTCTTCTTATTTTTTTGTTTCTTATTTTTGTGTCGAGTGAGAAATAGAAACAATCATGGAGGGAGGAAATCAAATACCAGGTCCATCAAGTTTCGGTGATATTGTGATGCCGAGTGTAAGCCGTGTCGCGATTAAGATACCGCCGTTCTGGCCAGATCAGCCGACGATTTGGTTTGGTCAAATAGAGGCACAGTTCATTTTAAACAATATATCTGCGGACGCGACACGATTTTATTATGTTATGTCACAGTTAGAGCCGAAATATGCGATAGAAGTACAGGACATTTTAAATAATCCACCCGACAAAGAAAAATACGAAACCTTGAAGACGGAGTTAATTAAGCGATTGACAGCGTCACAAGGAAAGAGGATTCGTCAGCTGTTAGAACAAGAGGAAATCGGGGACCGCACGCCATCACAGTTTCTTCGGCACATGAGAAATTTAGCCGGTACGACAGTGTCGGATGAATTTTTACGAACGCTGTGGGCAGGAAGATTGCCGAATATGATGAGAGCGATCGTCACAGCTCAGCCGGACCTATCGCTGACTAAATTAGCCGAGATCGCAGACCAGATTCACGCGGAAGGTGCAGGTCAGCCACGGGTAGCACACAGTGGGTCAGTGGATAGAACGCGCGACTGCGACCAGGCGGTCTCGAGTTCAAATCCCCGCGCCCGGGCACCTCTTGAATTAATTCAATGTGCTTTTTTAAAAAAACTGTGGTGCCCAAGGTGGTTCGGAACCCACCTTAAACTGTGTAGGTCCCGTCGTTTAATAACCATAGCAGTTGAAAAAGCGACGTAAAATAATCGAAACAAAGGGTAGCAGCAGTCAACACAGCGGATCGTGTCACGGAGCTGCTGATCCAGAGACTCGAGAAGCTAGAACTGAAGATAGAGGAATTAACCGCTCGTTCTAGATCACGTGACAGAAGTTCATCGTGGAATCGTCGACGATCAAGAACCAGCTCTAATGGCAGCTTTAGAAGTGATTCATCGGCGAAAAATAGGAATCGACCACCAAGAGACAAGAGTCATTGTTGGTACCATCAAACATTTGGTGCTCGATCGACCAAGTGCCGCACTCCTTGCTCATATCCCACCTCGGGAAACGAGGAAGACCGACACTGAGCGCGGTTGGCAGTGACGGCCTGAGAACTAGCCGCTTATTTGTGACCGATAAGGTGACAAAAGAAGAATTCCTTATAGATACCGGGTCGGACCTTTGCGTATTTCCTCTTACGCGAGTCAAAGGCCGATCGGAAAAATCTAAATACGAATTGTTCGCGGCAAACGGTTCCATTATAAGCACGTACGGTACGCGAGTGTTTAACCTCGATTTCGGACTACGACGAGCGTTCCCGTGGAGATTCGTAATCGCTGATGTGGAGAAACCTATAATCGGAGCAGACTTCCTCAGCCATTACGGATTGTTAGTGGATCTACGCAACAGGAGACTCGCAGATCAGACGACATCGCTGCAGACGTACGGGAGGATCGCCGCAGATGACACCGCATCAGTGAAGTGCATTGTGGACAAGTCACCTTACCATGCGATGCTAGCACGATTTCCAGGCATTGCGAGACCTTTTCAGGGTACTGGTGAGAGAAAGCATAATGTAGTACATTATATAACGACAACTCCCGGAACACCGTCTTTTTGTAAAACGCGCCGACTTACGACCGAAATGTATACAATTGCGCGGACTGAGTTCGAGCAACTATTAAGCCAGGGTCACATACGCCCCTCTAAGAGCCAGTGGGCTTCGGCTCTGCACATGGTTCCCAAAAAGGACAGCGGCTGGCGACCCTGCGGTGATTATCGAACTTTGAATGCGAGAACGATTCCGGATCGTTATCCAATTCCGCATATAGAAGATTTTGCAAGATCATTATCGGGTAAAACGGTATTTACAACATTAGATTTAGTCAGAGCATATCATCAAATTCCTATGTTTCCAGACGATATTCCGAAAACTGCTATTACGACACCGTTCGGGTTATATGAATAC
The DNA here is from genome assembly GCA_916610235.2 of Lasioglossum morio. Taxonomy (NCBI): domain Eukaryota; kingdom Metazoa; phylum Arthropoda; class Insecta; order Hymenoptera; family Halictidae; genus Lasioglossum; species Lasioglossum morio. The sequence continues at coordinate 1,180,086 of OU744325.1, read as the reverse complement.
ACGGTAATGCCTTTCGGTTTAAGAAATGCTGCTCAAACGTTTCAAAGATTTATAGATACGGTTTTAAGAGGTTTAGATTTTTGTTTCGTGTATCTCGATGATATATTAGTAGCGTCAGAAAACGAGTCCGAACATAAAAAACACCTGGAGCAACTTTTCTCAAGACTAGAAGAATACGGTGTGACAATTAACCCGAACAAATGTGTTTTTGGTTCGAAGGAAGTAAAATTTTTGGGATATACAGTAAATAAACACGGCACAAAACCATTAGCAGAGAAAGTCAAGGCAATAGTAGAATTTTCAAAACCAACGGTAATAAAACAACTTCGTAGATTTTTAGGAATGATTAATTTCTATAGAAGATTTATTCCGAACGCCGCAGACATTCAGTTACCACTAAATCATTTATTGAGCGGTAAGAAAGTAAAAAGTAGCGCGCCGATCACATGGTCAAAGGACGCAGAATTAGCTTTCCAACAATTAAAAGATAGTTTGGTTAACGCCGCGATGTTAGCGCACCCATCTAGTGGTGCGGAGATCGCAATTATGGTGGATGCGTCCGACTATGCTTTAGGCGCGACTTTACAACAGCGAGAAGGAAATGCGTGGAGGCCACTAGCCTTTTACACAAAAACCCTATCTCCTGCACAAAAGAAGTATAGTGCATATGACCGAGAGCTACTAGCTGTTTATGCTGCCATTAAGAAATTCAAACACTTCGTAGAAGGCCGATTATTTACTGTATACACCGACCATAAGCCACTAATATACGCGTTTAACCAAAAACCAGAAAAGAGTACACCACGACAATTCCGATATTTAGATTATATTAGTCAATTTACTAGCGACATTAGGCATGTTAGTGGTAAAGACAACGAAGTAGCGCATGCTTTGTCTCGTGTAGAAACGATTTCCGATTCTTTTAACTACAAAGAGTTAGCAAGATCACAAGAAACAGACGAAGAGTTAGATAAACTGTTTACAGCATCTGATACTTCATTAGTATTAAAAAAGATTAGATGTATAGATAGAGATATCGAGTTAATTTGCGACGTATCGACGAATGTAGCTAGACCGTATGTTACACCGCCGTTTCGTAAACGTGTATTTTACTCGATTCATAATTTAGCTCATTCAGGAATTAAAACTACAGTAAAGCAAGTAAAGCAACGTTTTATATGGCCAGGTATAGATCGCGATTGTCGGGAGTGGACACGTAGTTGCATAGAATGCCAACGGGCAAAAATAACGAGACATGTATCGAGCCCCATATCGAATTTTTCGCCGCCATCCGCTAGATTCGATCATATTCATATTGATCTAGTGGGTCCGCTGCCAGTTTCGGATAATTATAGGTACTATCTCACGTGTGTAGATAGATTCACACGCTGGCCCGAGGTGTTTCCACTTCCAAATATCGAAGCGGATACCGTAGCTAGGGCATTTTTCTCTGGATGGGTTTCTAGGTTTGGCACACCGATTCGTATAACCACGGACCAAGGTCGCCAGTTTGAGTCTCAGTTGTTTAAACAATTAAACAAATTACTTGGAGCAACTCATTTTCGTACAACCGCGTACCATCCAGAGGCAAATGGCATGGTAGAACGTTTGCATAGACAGCTTAAAGCCGCGATAAAATGCCATAGTGATAAACGTTGGACTGAAGCATTACCTACGGTATTATTAGGTATTAGAGCCGCGTTTCGACCGGATTTGAAGACGTCAGCGGCCGAGTTGGTTTATGGCGAAAATGTGCGACTTCCGTCAGAATTTTTTGTAAGCACGCCGGATGATAATCCGATGCCGTTAGATCTAATTAGAGAATTGCGAGAACATTTCCGTAATATAAGACCGGTAGCGGGATCGCGACACCGGAATAAAAAGATTTTTATGTTTAAAGATTTAAGTACGACCTCACACGTTTTCATTCGCACGGATTCAGTAAAAACGTCTTTGCAGAACCCATATGAGGGACCGTACGAAGTTATATCGCGAGCGGACAAGACGTACGTAGTTAAATGTAAGGGTAAAGACACAGTTGTATCAGTGGACCGCCTTAAACCAGCCTACATATTAAATGACGATTTCGATTTTGAGAATACGGATAGAGAAATGACTAGCACAGAACCTCAACAATCGACTTCAGCGAGCATTCCGGGGGATGCACGGACACCGGTACGGACGCGTTCCGGTAGACATGTAAGGTTCCCGGAACGTTTGCAGGTTGGTTGAACCGTGTAACGAATTAGTTAAGATATATAGTTTATATTTGTTCTGGTCTTAGCATTAAGTAGTGAATAAGTAGTATTAAGTTAGTATAGCGTTACACTGGTAAGGGGGTGATGTAGCGGCCAGCTGCACACAGTAAAATTAACATGTGCTGTGCAAATGCTGGAGAGGTTTTGGGACTCACGCGGCAATAGAAGCTATTTTTGAGGAAAATGTCAGGTAGAGTCATTAAGACATCTGCTAGGGTTGCCATTAGGTTTATTTGCGACAGTCTCAATAGCACGCGCAAAGAGTCATAAAACCCCGAATTTCTAAAGGCCCAAGTCGACGGTACGGGACTCCGTTAATGTAAAAAGGACCCATTACCTGAAGACACACAAGACACGATGAGGGTGTTGGGCCCGTGGAAATTCCGCTACAAGGGAAAACTCGCGGCATGTCATTTCTGAGAATGTCCCACTCCGCAGATAAGTTTTCACGAGAGTGGGGGTGAAAAGTAACCCCACCTATCGGCGACAAAAATATATTTTGTTTTCACCTTTTCGCGTTTCAGAAAAGGTTAAGGAGTCAGTCTTTTCCGAGCCAGCGACTAAGGCACTCGTTTAAAATAAAAGATAGTTCGCGTACAAATCCTACCTCACTTATTCATCCAAGAACATACCTACTTCCTACAAGAAAAATATGGTTATATTCCTTGAAGTTTCCCCTTTAAAAGAAGCCCTTGAAAAGGATTGTGATTTGAAAATTGGCGTCACACTGAGATGGTAATCGTATACGAATAAATGACCCTATTTATACCTTAAGAACAATATTAGTAACTGGTCCTTTTTAATCCTGACTTCATTTATAGTGTTATGGATGTGACGGGTACATCCTTTCTGGCGCGAAACTATCCCCACCACTTAGTACGACTCGTGGCCGAGAGAGGGCCACAGTGTCAAACCTGTTTCTCGCGGGTGAAGATAAGCGCGCGGGTATAATTGCCATGACCGAACGACGTTAGTAGTATAGCTAGGCGGGTTCTAAATACTAGTTATCATTGTAGGTAGATTTCTACCTTACCGACACCATTACGTTATAGCGCGAGCATACTTTGCGAGGGGTGGGGGAGGGGGACATTTCAAGGACAGTTTGCCACGTTATAGTGCGAGCATACTTTGCGGGGGAAGGGGGGAATATGATATTCCAAACGTGCTTCGCAAATATAACACATCGAGAAGATAATTTTTGTGGGGGAGGGGGTTATCTATGACAGAGGTTTTTTCGCGGTATGTAATACGATACCCCTGGGGAACACATGCTTTTTCCAGGAAGACTTGACCTTGAACGTGTCCGAACGTCGTTCCTACCCATCGTTTAAGACGATTTACCTGAACGATGTGAGAAAGAAAGAGACCGTTCACGATGTAAGAGAGAGAGAGAGAGTCATAGAATCGTACGTGCACTATCGTTTAAGTACATTGTTTATATCGTTCAAGATGTAAGATGAGCGTTTCATAATCTGTCATAGCGAGACCATATTATTTGTACACAGCTGTATATAGTTTCGTCTTATCTACTCGATGCATTCCTATTGTACCCCCTACGAATATGATATTCCGAACATGCTTCGCGAATATGAAACATCGAGAAGATAATTTTTGTGGGGGAGGGGGTTATCTATGATAGAGGTTTTTTCACGGTATGTAATACGCTATCCCTGGGGAACACATGCTTTTTCCAGGAAGACTTGACCTTGAACGTGTTCGAACGTGTTCGAACGTCGTTCCTACCCATCGTTTAAGCACATTGTTTATATCGTTCTGAGAGAGAGAGAGAGAGAGAGAGAGAGAGAGAGAGAGAGAGAGAGAGAGAGAGAGAGAGAGAGAGAGAGAGACAGTTTCTAATTAACAGAGTGGTATAGAGTTTCCCTTTCCAACGTGACTATTGCGAAATAGCGCCAGCTCGTTTCAGAGCGGTATAGAGTTTCCTCCTTATCTTTTAGATGTCTCGCGAGCGGAGATTTTGTTGCATCTATTTCCGGAGAGGTATGTGTTTAAAAGAACGGATGTTGTCGACACCAAGCTCATTTGCATACAGTGTGTTCAATTCGCGTAAGATTTTAAACATCCATCATTGTTCCATATGTGACGGTTTTCGCGTACTGTCCGTTAGACTTGTTGTGTGGAACGAACGTATCCGTGCAAATTTAAGTTGACAGGAATATTTTGTTAACAACCGTGCGGCAGCAAGATGATTGAAACATGTAAAAATATGTTGAAGTGTTTGACACGCATGTCAATGTTGGTGAAAACTATGGACGAGTATCGCGAATGGCATCGCTCGTACATCGAGTCTCTGCAGTGCTGCGTCAATTATCTATCCCATGCAAAGGATGAATTGACGATAGGCGAGAAATTGAGTTTAACATCGAGGATGTGTCGTATGAAAACTTTGAACGTTTCGTTGAATCATTGTATTTCCTCATTGCGCGTCGGTAGAGGTTTATACGATTGCAGGGGTGCGAGAGTCTCGACGCTTCGTTGGGAAAATGTCGAGTCGGCTTTTAAAAATCGCATATCGACCGACATCGTTATCAACGTTGAACATATCGATCCAAAACAATATTTACAGCATGCGAAACGAATGGTCACGGGACCCGTGACGGAATTTTTAAACGCGCATTCATCGTTGAAAGCTAGCGTAACGTTGGAGGCAGAATTCATGCAGCGCGCCAACGAAGTTTCCGTGAAAAGTTTTGGTACGCGAAACGTCGCGTTGTTTCGGACGAGCACTCTACGGCAGTGGTACCAGAGAGACGTTGTGCCTACGATTTTGATCGTTGGAGGAGTTTCAAGAGCGAGACAGCGGTTGGGCGCTGTCGAAGATACTACATTTGATCGTGAACTTTAGCAAATACCAGCCGTTGCAAGCCGGTTGCACCGCCGCAAGCTGCATACCTCGACCGATACAGCTGAAAAGAGCGGTTGTAAACGTGACCAGCAACGACGAGGCATGCTTTGTTTGGGCGATCATGGCGGGTCTCTATCCGGCCGAGAGAAATCCATCACATTTGTCATCATATCCACACTACAAAGACGTGCTTCCGAAAACCGAAGGTTTTCAACTACCTATGTCGTTCAAAGACATCCGAAAATTTGAACGAGAAAACGACATTCCCGTGAACGTGTTCGAATGGGAGCGTAAGAGATGCGTAACGCTTCATTTGACTGGGAAGAAACGTGAGGGAAGACACGTCAACTTGCTGTTTCTACAGAATGCCGCAAAGACGTAAGGTCATTTCATGTGTATACGAAATTTGTCGCGATTGGTTTCGTCAAAGCTTAGCAAGCATAAGATGCATTTTTTGTTTTTTAAAAAATTCTTTGAAGCAAAAAAGACATGATATTTTCCCCCTTCTCACAGGTGCTTGCAATATTTTCCCACGCAGGAGAGATTAAACGTTCATACAGTCGACTGCGAACGGATGAACGATTGCGCTCTGACGCTTCCAACATCGGAAGAAGATAAGTGGTTGCAGTTTAAGAACTACACGAACAAAGAAGAGGAGCCGTTCGTTATCTATTCCGACTTGGAGTGCCTGCTGCTGCCGGGAGGACAGGAAGGACAAGGCCGTGCGGCACGCGTACAGTATCAACATCACCACACGTTTAGCATAGGATACTACGTGCATTGTCGTTACGACCAATAGTTGTGCGAGTATCATGTTTATCGCGATAAAAAGGGATGCGCCGCGTGGTTTGCGAACAGGTTGTACGAATTAAGTCATAAATTACAGACAATATTTGATAAAACGGTACCGATGAATCCACTAACTGAAACGGAAAAGTTAAATTTTCGTACGGCCACGCATTGTCATGTTTGCGAGAAACCGTTCGACACTTTCGACGCGGGTGCATGATCATTGTCATTTCACGGGCGCGTATCGAGGCCCGGCTCATAACGGATGCAATTTAAGCTATCAATTTTCGTATGTGATACCGGTGGTTTTCCATAATTTATCAGGCTACGACGCACATTTTATCATCAAAGAATTAGCTAACTCGTTCGAGGGACAGATAGACGTGTTGCCATTGACGAAAGAGAAGTATATCTCTTTCACGAAAAACGTTCATATCGAGAGGCAGTCGGATGAAGAGCGAAAGTATACAAAGTTTTTGAAATTCCGCTTCATCGATTCGTTCAAGTTCTTGAACTCGAGTCTGGACAAGCTGTCGTCATACTTGGACAAAAGTAAATTACGCATCGTACGAGGTGAATTTACACGTCTTTCCGATGACGATTTCAACCTACTGACCAGAAAAGGCGTTTTCCAATACGACTATTTGACATCGTATGATAAATTAACCCCTTGCACTACTTTGACGAGTCTGACTCGTGATGAAAATTTTGTGCCAAAATTGGATATCACGAGTCAGACTCGTTGCTACCATTCGATGCCAAATATGAATATCACGAGTTTGACTCGTGATCGACATTTCGTGCCAGACATGAATATCACGACTCTGTAACTCAGTCGTAAGGTATCGTGTATCAAATTGCACCACTCGAGCGTCGCCGCTCGGCTCGTCCCGCGACTATTCCGGCGACCGAGTTTGGCACGGCTTTTTCAGAATTTCGGCGTAGTGCAAGGGGTTAAACGATACATGTTTGCCGCCGCGCGAAGCATTTTACAATCGGTTGTACGGCAGCGAGATATCCGACGTCGATTACCTTCACGCGAATACGGTTTGGTCGCGTTTCGCTGTACAAACGCTTGGGCAGTACAACGATTTATATTTAAAATTGGATGTGCTGTTGTTGGCAGATGTTTTTGAAAATTTTCGCGATGACTGTCTCGAGAATTACAAGCTCGATCCGGCGCATTATTACACGCTCCCCGGTTTCGCGTGGGACGTGATGTTAAAAATGACAAAGATCGAATTGGAGTTGTTGACCGACGTCGACATGGTTTTGTTCGTGGAGCGAGGAATACGCGGCGGATTGAGCCAGTGTTCTCACAGATATGCGCACGCCAACAACAAATATTTATCTACGCACGACTCGACCAAACCGTCCACCTACTTAATGTATTTCGACGTGAATAATTTGTACGGTTGGGCAATGTCGCAACCTCTGCCGCACAGAGACTTTCAATGGGTGAACGCGGATAATTTCGACGTCGAATCCATTCCGGCCGATAGCCCCGTAGGATACATTTTGGAGGTGGATTTAGAGTATCCGCGCGAAATTCACGATGCTCACGCGGATCTTTGTCCAAGTCACGACACGGCGACCGACTCGAGTACGCAGATAAAGTTGATGGCAACGCTTCGCGATAAGGAACGATACGTTGTACATTATCGATACCTCCAACAATGTTTAAAACATAATCTGAAATTGCAGAAAATACATCGAATTTTGGAGTTTCGGCAGTCACGATGGTTATACAACTACATCGATTTGAACACAAAATTACACGCCAACGCCACCAACGATTTTTCCAAAAATTTGTTCAAATTAATGAACAATGCCGTGTTTGGAAAAACTATGGAGAATGTTCGAAATCATACGATCGTGAAATTACTTTCTCGATGGAGCGGTAGACACGGCGTCGAACGATTGATAGCCAGCCCAAAATTTTCATAGCTGTACGGTGTTCTCCGAGGACTTTGTCGCGATTCAGCAGCAAAAGCTGCTCGTTAAATTTTTCAAACCAATCTACGTGGGCATGTCAATATTAGATATTTCAAAATTTCATTTATACAGCTTTCATTACGAGTACATGCATCCAAAGTTCCAGCAAAATTGTAAGATTTTGTACACTGACACGGACAGCCTAATATACGAGATCGCTTGCGATGACGCGTACGAGACGCTGTTGAAACGCGATATCCATAGATACGACACCAGCAATTATGCCGCGGACAACGTTTACGGTGTTCCGCTCGCGAACAATAAACAGCTCGGTTTGATGAAAGATGAAAACGGCGGTAAAATTATGACTGAGTTCGTAGGGCTTCGTTCGAAAATGTATGCGATTCGCGTGCACGGTGATCAGGATACTAAAAAGATCAAAGGTATCAGGACAAACGTTACCGCTCGGGATATAAGTTTCGAAGACTATGTCGAATGTCTTCGTAATCATACGGAAAAGAGCGTTACCGGTAATCGCATAGTGTCCGTACGGCATCAGGTGTATTCGATGTCTGAAAAGAAATTAGCGTTGAGTCCGCATGACGATAAGCGGTATATTTGCAGTAATTTGGTCAATACTCTTCCTTGGGGGCATTACAACATCGATTAAGAAATCATTTTTTCATCATCGTAAAAGAAAAGGAAGTGGTAGGGAGATTATGTGTATATAACTGTCGGGGAGGGGATTGTTGATCTTATCTGTAAAAAAATAATAATATAATAATTACATCTATTGTTGTTGGAGATATTAGGCTTTCGAAAACTACCGTGTGCGGAAGAGAATAAAAGTACATCAGTATGAGCACCTATTTATCTTCGTCAAACTGATATTGACGAACATAACCTCACATCAAGTACATTACGGAACATGGTTAACACAGAGAATCAAGCAAATAATCCAACAAGTTCAATGTTAAATGATGTGAATGTTAGCCACATTATGCAACCTTATAGTGACTTTCAACGCCATAGACCAGTTCATAATCAATTTAAGAAAACATTTATAAATAACAAATTTGGTCAGTCGTGCTCTGTTTGCAGTAGATTATGGTTTACTAATGATTTAAAAAAGTAAAATGCAGAATATGAAGAAATTTTGAAAATAATACTACCAGATATTGCAAGGGATAAAATACCAATCTGTAATACTTGTCGAACTGCACTGTCGAGGAAACAAATTCCTACAATGTCTTCCTACAACGGTTTAAAATACTCTGAGATACCAGCGCATTTACTTCCACTGGATTTAGTGTCAGAAAGATTAATTTCTCCACGCATTCCTTTTATGCAGATAAGACGATTGAGGTATGCACATGGCCAGTATGGCATTCTAGGACAAATTATAAATGTTCCGATTTGTGTAAATACGATGATTAAAAAATTACCCAGAGACCTTGACAATGATCATTGCATCAATGTTCATATTATGCTTCGTACAGACCTAAACACCGCGCGTTTCGCCTCGCATTTCGACGAACATTTCGGCAAACGGTTCGGCGAATGGTTCGGCGAATGGTTTGGCAAACGTTTCGGCAAGAATTCAAGTCATGTAGTCTCGAATCTGATGTCTTCGTCCTGACCTGAACATTTCACTTATAAACTTTAATTCACTCAATAAACTGCCAACTTTTTCTGTATTTCTTTGTGTAGTATACGCCGCTGCAGCTTCCATAGTTGTTCGCAAGAAATTCTGGAAATAGCAAAAATCCATCCCGTTCGCCGTTCGGCGCGGCGTTCGGCGCGGCGAAATATTTCGGCAAACATTTCGGCGAATGGTTTGGCGAATGGTTCGGTGCGCGGTTCGGCGCGCTGTTTAGGTCTGTACGAAGCATTAAGAAAAAAAAATATACGTGTGGAAAACCACGCGCGGTAGAAGTGAAACTTCTTGCAGTCTAGTAATGTTTAGAAGCATATTAAGATTGGAAATGTTAAAAAAAAACAAGATCAGGAACAACTAATACAAAAAAATCGTAGAAAAAGTTTCACTCTAAACATAATGAACGATCAAAATTTGCTTCGCAAAGAAGGAGAGCGTATGGGAAATGCTATGAACTACGTCTCTTTCTTTCTCATACGCTCTCCTTCTATGCGAAACAAATTTTGATCGTTCATTATGTTTGAAGTGAAACTTTCTCTATGATTTTTTTTTGTATTAATTGTTCCTGATCTTTTTTTTCTTTTTGTATTTGTTTTTCCTGATCTTGTTTTGTATTAGTTGTTCCTGATCTTTTTTTTCTTTTTGTATTTGTTTTTCCTGATCTTGTTTTTTCTTTTTGTATTTGTTTTTCCTGATCTTGTTTTTTTTGTATTAGTTGTTCCTGATCTTGTTTTTTTTGTATTAGTTGTTCCTGATCTTTTTTTCTTTTTGTATTTGTTTTTCCTGATCTTTTTTTTTAACATTTCCAATCTTAATTTGCTTCTAATCATTACTAGACTGCAAGAAGTTTTTTGAATTAGTATCTTTTATTTCAGATTCATTTTGATCATCCTCCTCCCTAAATCCAATACATTTTACCAATATCTTTGGCTCTAGTTCTATTATTCTCAAAAGGGACATTATGCATTTTATTTTCAATGCAAACTCTACATTTCATATATTCAGACCCTATATCATTTGGTATTCCATCCAATAGTTGACCTTTACATAAAGTATTCAGATATTTAAAATTTACATGACCCAGAGTACGATGCCACTTTTCTTTGGAAGTCATTGAACTTGTTGCATTTGAGCATTTCCCAGAATAATTTAATTCACTTTGCATTTTATATAAACTACCTTCTTTCCAAGCTATAGCAATTAATCTATTATTTTTATTATAAATTTTTGATGTATCGTTTTCAGACACAATTTTTTTATTATCAGTTATTTTTGCAAAACTCACGAGATTTGATTCCATTTCTTTCACATAAAAACGTTAACCATTTTTATTTCTTCCTGTCTTTCATATACTTGAAAATAACTAACCACGTTTCCTATTTTTGTCGCTTTAAGTACTCGACCATCGCCTACTTTTACATTTACCGGTTTTTTCAACTGTATAAATTTATTATATTTATCGTCATTAATAATATGGTCTGTACATCCACTATCTAGTAACAATTTATTTGTATCGTATTATTAACCTCTAAATTTAACGAATTGCACTCGACCGTTGTACAAAATGTGCTCACACTCCTGTTCTGGAAGTTTCCATCTTGTCCTTGTCGACGTTCGCTGCCGCCGCCGCCGCGGCCGTTGCTATGCTGCTGGTATCCCCCTCTATAGCCGCCACCTCTTCCGCGACTCTGCTGGTGTGCGCCTCCTCGGCCACGTGGTTGATTCTGTCCGGATTGACCACGATTCCATGAATCACCGTTTCTTGACCAACAATCTTTCATTATATGCCCCGTTTTTCCGCATTTATGGCAGGTTATGTCCTTCTTTCCTCCTCCGCTTTTTGTTTGGCTTACAAAAGCATTCGTTCTCACCTTTTCACTATTTTCTTTATTTTTTAGTTCTGACATTTTGATCTTATTCTTCACATATTCCACTGTTCGGTCTTCCGGTTTCATGGCGTCAATTAGATCTCCTATATGACTGTAAGATGCTGGTAGAGTGTTCAACATATAGTTAAGTTTTTCTTTTTCTGTTACGCTGGCTCCTGCACTTTTCAATTCATTCACATTTTTCTCAAAATCACTAAAGAAACTTGCCGAATCACTATAGTCATTCAACCGTAATTTTTCCAGTTTGTTTCGGAACACGATCTGTAGTGCTGTCGATTCCCTTAAATATAATTCGTCGAACTTTTGCATTATTTCATACGCAGTTTCCTTATCGCCTATGAATTCCAATTGTGTGTTAGATATCGCACTATATATGTAATTTATCGTGCTTATGTCCTTATCATCCCACTCATCTGTATCTTGAGCCGTTTTCGCTCTTGCCAAAACTTCATCGCATTTCTTCATTCGGCAAAACATCCTTATTCGCTTTTTCCACGATGCGTAATCTTCTCCGTCAAAGACCGGTATGGTCACCTCCGATATTTTGTTGGCCATTTTATTCATTATTCACTCGTTCACTAGCACTTTTCCTTCAAATTCTTCCTATTGTATTTTCAACCACGTTCTGCTACCATGTTAAGTAGGTCAGGATTATAAATAATTCCTTTTGTTTCTCTATTAACACTATATATGTAATTAACATTATAATATAAGGTTTTCAATCTTTGTTACATTTCTTTACACGTGCTCTTCAGTCTACAATTCTCTTCGTTCTACTTCTCTCATCATTCACCCACTATCACTAGCGCCAGTATCTCACTGACACACACACACACAGATGGCGTACCACACTCAGCCCGCGTAATATAAATGTAATATATTCAACAATATTTAATAATATGAGCGTCCAAAGTAGAGGAAAAAATCGAGACAAACACCCTCAGATTCCCATGTATTTTTCTAATACAAAATGATTTTTTTGACTGAAATCATGAGCTGAGCGCCCTACGATCAACCTTCCTCTATCAAATGAACCTTTGTGCAGCTCAAATTATGCTCGCATAAGGACAAACAATTGTTTCCCGTGATTTCCCATATTTCGTTCATACAGACAGAGATTAGAACAAATCTAAGGACGTAGAGTGATTTAGAGAACAAGTGTTGAGCCAATTTTAGTTCAGCTATGTAGACTAGATGGCGCACACACAACACAAAAAACAGTGTTTGCGGGATTCAATTGTTTTTCCTTATACGAGAATGTTTTGAGCTGTGTGAAGGCCCATTCTAAAGAGAAGGAAAAGTGAATCAAGCAGTAAAGTAGAAATAAACGTGGAAAAACTATGAAGAAGATTTAGGCGAATAGCAACAAATATAATAGTTCTAAAAAAGGTGATATTTGAAAAATACGAAAGTGAAATGTTACAAGAAAATATGGCCGACGAATTCAGAATGAAGTTACCTGTATTCGATGGCAACGACTACAGCACATGGAAAAAAGAACAACAATATTTCTAAAATTGAATGTTGAGGACTATTAATTAGATTTCTCATATCCCTCATATTTATTATATTCTTATTTTATATCCGTCTGTATGTTGGTATGATTGCGTGCGTAGTGCGTCTGTATGTTGGTATGATGGCGTGCGTAGTGCGTTTGTATGTTGGTACGATTGCGTGCGAGTCAGCGTGTCTGCACGTTCTGTGTGAAACCCCTCTATCTGTCGTTGTTTGTCTGTCCGCATGGTCGGTTGCTTGTTCCTTTTTTGTGTCAGCGTGCAATAATTATAATCCAAAGACTGTTGTTGAATCACGCACTAGTTTTAGCGTGTAGTGTATTATATTCTTTTGTATTTATATAGGCATTACAAAGCCAAATATATTTTCTGTTTTTTGAACCTTCATAATTAAACACGTGTCTGCTTAATTGAAATTCCGTAACAACAGGTTATGGGCCCCTTATCGCCATATTGAAAGTTTTTTTGGATTTCTGACTATTGTATTGTATTCAAATACCATTCTAACGAAATCATGGACTCCATCAAGTCACAAATGGAAGTATTGTCTGAGGATTCGCAAGGCGAAGTAAATTATACCTCTAGGAGATTCAAACTGAATCTAGCTCTGAGATCCAAGGATCTATTTTCAGTTGCAACGGGGCTAGAAGTAAAACCCGAAGGGGCATTCACTGATGCAGCTGTAAAAGCATGGATTAAAAAGGACCTTGAAGCACAGACACTTACAGGTCTGAACGTAAGTAGCAATATAGCCAGAAAGATTGCAAACTGCAAGACCGCACATCAAATGCTCGACAAGCTAGAGATAATTTACGGAAAGAAGTCTGATCTCACAATTGAAGGTCTGCAAAGACGTTTTTTTAGCTATCAATATGACACGACCAAATCGACTGTTGAAAACTGTCTCACGATTCAGCAATACGCAGAGGAACTGACAGCTGAGGGCGAAGAAGTGAGAGATACCTGGACGATGACCAGAATTCTGGGAATACTGCCACCCAGACTTCATCACTTTCGCACTGCATGGGATAATGTAAGTGGAGCTGACAAGACTCTCGATAAACTAATTGAGCGTCTACGACTGGAAGAAGATAGGTTGAGTGAAAATGACAAAGACAAAAAACCTGAATCTTCAAACGCTCTAATTTCGAACTCCAGTGGGACATCTTGGAAGTCAAATTTGCAGAAAAACTCATCCATTGAATGTTTTAGGTGCGGAATGAAGGGTCATGTGAAGAAACACTGCAAAAACAAGCCATGTGCCAAATACATTGCATACTGCAAAAATAATTATGCTTGTAACGTCTGCAATCAAAAAGGTCACTTCGCAAGAGAATGTCAAAAGAACACAAATGTCAGAAATAGTGGTGAAAAGAATAAGTCAGACCGTCGAGCCTTCATCACTGTAGGCCTAACGACTGCAGAATTGAGCAGTAAAAATTCCAGGGATGACTGCAGTACAGAATGGGATCAAGATTGTACCGCTACACAGCACATGACATCCAGAGCGGACTGGATAATAAAGCCTGTCAAGCTTGAACAACCAATCATGGTTATGATTGGTGACGGTGCGGAGCTGGAAGGTGTTACAATTGGCGACATACAATTAGAGGCGTTCAATGGACAAGAGTGGTGCAAAATTGTTCTGAAGAATATCCTTCATGTACCAAAACTAACCTTTAATCTTTTTTCTGTCACACAAATGCTAGACAAAGGCTATGTACAAACTACAAATGCGGACCAGTCTATCTTCAAAACATTGGACACGAAGGAAACTGTAGCAATTGCCAAGCGAGATGGGAAATTATACCAAATGATGTTTCGTCAGGAGGAACCCAACAAGTGTCTGGTAAATACATCTATCAGGATGTGGCATGAAAAATTGGCTCACCAAAATATCAGGTATGTCAGAGATATTTTAAAAAGACATGGCATTAAGTATAAAGATGATTGGGACAACTACACATGCACAGGGTGCATATATGGAAAACAACACCGTGTTCCTCATCCAAGAAATCCAAAAGTCGCTGCAGAACCCTTGGATGAAGTTCACGTAGATCTATGTGAAATGAACGTCTTGTCATTGGGAGGAGCCAAATATTTTCTGTTATTCAAGGATGATTTCTCGCACTTCCGTACTGTGTATTTCCTGAAAACCAAAGATGAGGCTGCATCTAGGCTGAAAACTTTTCTCAAATTGGCTTTAAATCAATTTGGCAGAAACGTCAAGTGTCTCAAATCAGATAATGGGACAGAGATAAAGAATGCGACTACTGAGAAACTATTGGAGGAGCTTGGAGTGTTTCATGCAAAATCAAATGCTTATACTCCTGAGCAAAATGGCAGAATCGAGAGAGAAATGCGAACGGTAGTAGAGTCAGCCCGGTCTGCCATTCATAATCGAGGTTTGCGTGAAAATCTATGGGCTGAGGCTGTTAACTATGCGGAATTCACTCTGAACCAAACCGGTATAAGCTCAATAAAAGACAGAAGTCCTGCTGAACTATGGTTTGGACGAAGAATGGACATCAACAAACTGAGAGGGTTTGGATGCGAATGCTATGTTCTAATTCCAGAGCATAAACGGGCAAAAACGCAAAGGAAATCGCAAAAGGGGATCTTTGTTGGATATGATCTCGATTCTTCCAGTTACAGAATCTACCTCGAACATGAACGCTGCGTTTTTAGCTCGGTCAACGTGATCTTTAATGAGAATACAGAAACTGAAAATGCAGGTGGGACATTTGAGACTTCCTTAGATGATAACAATTGTAATACTTTCAGAGAAGAATCCGAAAGCTCAGAGTCCGAAGATCCTAATACTAACAGCGAAAGTGACTACCGATCCACTGATGAGCCAAGTCCTGATACACCCACAGAGTTGAATGATTCATCTGCTGTCTCTCATACGGGAAATCCTGAACAACGCGTTCTGCGTAATCGTCAAACTTTAAAAGCGCTAGCCAGATTCATTGATTGCTTGTGGGGCCGTTCTTACGGAGGAAATCATGCAGATGTGGCCATGATAGGAGAAGTCGAAGACATCTCGACATCCCAAGCATTGAAGGACAAAAACTGGCGCGAAGCCATGTCGGACGAGTTTGACTCACTGACAGCAATGAAGACTTGGGATTTGGTAGAGTCACCACGCCACACAAAGCCACTGACTTGTCGTTGGGTATTACGCCGAAAACAGGATGGTCGATTATAGAGCACACAGTGGGTCAGTGGATAGAGCGCGCGACTGCGACCAGGCGGTCTCGAGTTCGAATCCCCGCGCCCGGACACCTCTTGAATTAATTCAATGTTTTTTTTTTAAAAACTGTGGTGCCCAAGGTGGTTCGGAACCCACCTTAAACTGTAGGTCCCGTCGTTTAATAACCATAGCAGTTGAAAAAGCGACGTAAAATAATCGAAACAAAAGGATGGTCGATTTAAAGCCAGACTTGTTGTCAGAGGTTTTCAGCAAGAGGAAGGAATAAATTACTTTGAAACCTTCAGTCCAGTTGCACGTTATGCATCGATTAGACTGATTCTTAGTCTAGTAGCTTCTGTAAAGATGAAGCTTATAACGTTCGATGTCAGGACTGCATTCCTGTACGGTGATCTGAAGGAGGAGATCTTCATGCATCAACCTGAGGGCTTCAAAGATGGTACAAATCGGGTCTGCAAGCTGAGAAAAAGTCTCTACGGTCTGAAGCAGGCACCGAAAAATTGGAACGCGAAATTTTCGGAGTCCTTACGAACACTTGAGTTCAGCAACACCGATGACGATCCATGTATCTACTACAATAAAGACCGAAGTACTATAATAGCTTTGTTTGTGGATGACGGTCTTGTTGCAGGAACAAACAGGAAGAATGTACTGCAGATTCTTGATCGTCTGAATAAGAAATTTAAAATAACATTTGACAGAAACTTCCCGGATGATGTGTCGTATTTGGGAATGCAAATCAAAAATGGTCCTCGTGGAATTTTCGTAAGCCAACCACAGTACACAGAGAAAATTGTGGAACGTTTCAAATTTGATACGTCAAATCCATCCTCAACACCAATGGTCGGTTGCTTGTTCCTTTTTTGTGTCAGCGTGCAATAATTATAATCCAAAGACTGTTGTTGAATCACGCACTAGTTTTAGCGTGTAGTGTATTATTTTCTTTTGTATTTATATAGGCATTACAAAGCCAAAT
This sequence comes from Lasioglossum morio, assembly GCA_916610235.2. Classification (NCBI taxonomy): domain Eukaryota; kingdom Metazoa; phylum Arthropoda; class Insecta; order Hymenoptera; family Halictidae; genus Lasioglossum; species Lasioglossum morio. The sequence goes on along the minus strand of OU744325.1, from coordinate 1,162,991 downwards.
ATATTTTCTGTTTTTTGAACCTTCATAATTAAATACGTGTCTGCTTAATTGAAATTCCGTAACAACATTGAAGAAATGTGAAAAAGTTATTCAGCGAGAAAAAAGTGAAACAGAAAATGAAGCCTTGTGGAATGAAGCTGACTTAAAAGCGATGAACTATATGTACAGTGCTTTATCGAACAGACAAATGGAACTCATCTATGAAGAGGATACAAGTTACGGAATAATCAAGAAATTAGATAAGGTGTATTTACGTGAATCTACTGCATTGCAGATATGTGTAAGAAACAAGTTGGAAAAAATAAAATTGAAAGATTATACTGAAACGAGTGAATTTTACGGTGATTTTGAAAAACTGATAATTGAATTGAGAAATTCTGGAGCTAAAGTGAGTGAAAAGGAAAAGTTAAATTATTTACTGAGAATGCTACCAACCTCGCTAAGCCATATCGGAGATTTGATTGATGTTTTGAAAGAAGAAGACCAAACTGTTGAGTTTGTAATGAATAAAATTAAAATGTATGAGGACAAAGAAAAGGAGGAAAATGTAAATACGAAGAACAAAACCGGAAATTCAAATGTATTTAAAACAGAGACGAAAAAAGAAAAAACATGTTATAAGTGTGGTAAACCCGGACATGTTCAATTCGAATGTACGAGTCAAAGCAGCGCAGGAACCTCGTGGAGAGGCGCGAGAGGAAGAGGACAGCAGTACGTGCGAGGAGGCGCGCGCTATCCGCCTCACACTCAACAGCATCGATATGGTGATAACACAGGAAACTACAGCAGAGGCCGAGGCACATACCAACCAGGACGTGGTGGTCATTGGCAACAATATCCACATCAACATCGACAAAATGCGGATCAAGAAAAGCTCACGTTCGCCACGGAGGTGGTCAGTAGGGTAGGTTGTAATATTGAAGTAAACAATTGTGAAAATAGATCACATAATAAATGATGATAGATACTTTGTTAAATCTAGTAGGCTAGAAAATCCCATTAATGTTAAAATAGGGGACGGTAGAACGTTAAAGGCAACTAAAGTAGGTGACATAATAACAAAATTTACAACAAATGATAACGCGGTAGAAGTAAAACTACAAGATGTATTCTATGTAAAAGAAATGAGCGGAAATTTGATGAGTTTTGGAAAAATTGCCGATAAAAATAAAATAGTATCAATTGGATATACCTCGAAGATTTATAATAAAGAAAATAATTTAGTGGCAGTTGCAAATAAAGTGAATAATTTATACAGAATAAGTAGTTTTGTTGATAAAAAACAGACATATGTAACAGAGAGTATAACTATGACATTGAAAGAAAAATATCATAGAATTCTGGGTCACGTAAACTTCAAGTATTTAGATATTTTGACTAAAAATAACTTAGTTCTTGGTTTGCCAGATAAACTAGAGGGTGATTACTTAAAATGTGGTACCTGTGTACAAAATAAAATGCATAATGTAAGGTTTGAAAATAATAGAACTAGAACAAAAGATATAGCTGAAATTATACACGCAGATCTAAATGGACCACACAGCAGAGTTGGGCAAATTTTATTTCGAATAACGAATAAGGAATAGCGAATAAAGTGTCATTCGTTATTCGCAAGCTACGAATAATTCTCGGCGAATAAAATCGTTATTCGTTATTGTCGAATAAATCCCAGAACTTTTATTCGTTATTCGTTATTCTAAATGACCGCAGCGAATAAAGGCCGAGAATAAGCGAAGCCGTGACGGCGGGCAAGGCACACGCCGGCGGCAGCCTTTATGGGTAGGAACCCGAATATACAATTTTTATTCGCTCGGTTATTCGAATAAAAAATTATTCGAATAAAAATTTATTCGTTATTGCGAATAAACTGACTTTATTCGCAATAACGAATAAATTTCATTCGAATAACGCCCAACTCTGCCACACAGTACAGTAGGTTTTATGGGTGAAAAATATTTTTTGGTTTTGATAGATGATTATAGTAAAGTTGGAAAAGTGTATACGATTAAAGGAAAAAATGAAGTTTATGACTGTCTTGTTACATACATTAATCAACTTGAAACTCTAACAGGGAAAAGAACAAAAAGGTTAAGATGTGATAACGGTAGAGAATTCTTAAATAAAGAAATATACAATTTTGCTAAAGAAAAGGGAATCTATATTGAACCGTGCCCTCCGTATGTCCACGAATTGAACGGAACTGCGGAGAGATATAATAGGTCAGTAATGGATACGGCGCGATGTCTATTGGCTGATGCTAAGATACACAATAGATTTTGGCCAGAGGTAGTCAAAACCGCTGTTTATTTGAAAAACAGAACCTTGGCGAATACTATTGTAAAAAAGACTCCATACGAGATTATGATGGGTGAGAAACCTAATATTAGTAATTTGAAGTTATATGGAAGTAGAGTATTTGTAAGTGTACCAGAGGTTAAAAGAAGGAGTAAATGGGATAGCAAAAGCTGACTTGGGGATCGTAGTAGGATACGAAAATGTAGGCTACAGAGTGTTGATAAATAATAAAGTAATTGTAGCTCGACATGTAGATATCGTTGACGAGAATGTAAACCTGGTAGGATTTAATAGTAATGAAGAAATTGCTGAAAATAAGTCAATTGGAAACAATGAACATGAAAATGTAGTTGAACTTGAAAATAATGAGAGTGAATCTGATAGTGAGAACGTAGCTTCCAGGGAAACAAGCGTAACCCCTGAACTAAGAAGATCTAATAGAGTCAAAAAACCGCCAGAAAGATATAATCCGCAGATGAATGCTAATTGTATTTATGTAAACTATGTTAGTGTAGATACTCCAGAAAATTATAATGAAGCAATAAGTAGTAGTGATAGTGAACAGTGGCAAGAAGCGATGAATAAAGAAATTGTATGTTTAAATAAAAATGATACATGGAGAATAGTTAACAGACCGAAAGATAAAAAAGTATTAGACTTAAAGTGGATATATACAAAAAAGGCGGATAATAAATTTAAAGCTAGAATTGTTGTAAGAGGGTTTCAACAAAGAGAAGTGTTGGAAGATATATACTCACCAGTAGCGAGAACGCAAACCTTAAAAATTATGTTAAATTATTGTGTGCAAAATGGTCTAGAGGTAAATCAAATGGACGTAGAGTCTGCATTCTTAAATGGAAAAATAAAATCAGAGGTGTATGTGAAACAGCCTCAAGGTTATGATGACAATACAGGGAAAGTGTGCAAACTCGAAAAGGCGCTGTATGGTTTGCGTGAGAGCCCTCGAGCATGGTATGAGTGTCTAGATGATTATCTGAAAACATTAGGATTTACTCGTAGCAAAAATGATTATTGTTTATACTTCATAAATAACAAAGATGATAAGGTTTATTTGATAATCTTTGTAGATGATTTGTTGATTTGCAGCAAAAATAAACAAAAACTAGAATATATTAAAAGATCACTAGCAGTAAGATTTCGAATGAAAGACATGGGCCAAATTAAAACTTATTTAGGAATAAATATTGAGTATGATTGTGAAAGAAAAAGTATGACACTAGATCAAAGAAGTTATATTAAATCACTCGCAAAAAAATATGGAATTGAAAATGCAAAATTATACGCTACACCCATGGAGCAAAATCTAAAATGTGTACCTGCTCCGTCAGCATCTAATGATATAAAATATAGGAACTTAATTGGTGCATTGTTGTACATAGGTTCTGGAACGAGACCAGACATATGTTATTGTGTGAGCTACTTGAGTAGATTTCAAAACTGTTATGATCAAAGTCATTACAAGTACGCTCTAAGAATTTTAAAATACTTATATTACACTAAAGATTTAAAATTAAAGTTTGAAAAAAATATAAATGCGGATATATTAGACTGTTGCGTTGATGCTGATTGGGCGGGAGATATTGTCGATAGGAAATCGACAACCGGTGGCGTAATAAGAATGTATGGAAATACTGTATTTTGGAAATCTAAAAAGCAAGACATTGTAACAAAATCGTCGACAGCGGCCGAATATGTGGCTGTATCCATGTGTGTAAGCGAAGTAAAATTAATAAGAGACTTATTAAAGGATTTTGGAATTGAAATTATAAATCCAATACGTATTTATGAGGATAACGCAGGAGCAATATGTATCAGTAAGTTTGGTAATCTCACAAAAAACTCAAAATACATTGAGACACATTACCACTTTGTTAATGAAAATTATATGAATCGAATTATTGATGTAATAAAAATAGACTCGGAAGAAAATCCTGCAGATATATTTACTAAATCTTTAGGGCGAACTAAGTTCGAAACGTTTAGAGTAAGTTTAAAGATATGTTAGTATAGATAAGAGAATAAAACTTATAAAACCAAAGAAAAACTATGTAAACGAATGTAAGTGCAATATGTAGGTTAAATTTAAGGAGGCGTGTTGGGAAGTCAGTAAATTTAACCCGTGTATGAGTATAACAAGAGAGAGTTGAGAGACACTGGACGGAGTGGAGACGACAGAGTCGACTCAACGCATGCGCAGTTGTGAGAGATGTATGCGAGAAGGTATAACCCTGTATGAATGGAAAGTGCGTCGGTTGTAATATTATAATAAATAGTTTGGTTATTACAAATACAAAAACACAGTGTTTCACGGATTCCTACGATCCAACTTCACATCTCAACACCGACAATTCCAAATACCGATTGGGAATGAATATTCAGTCTGTGCACATTAGGGTGGAGCGACCGACGAGGTAGTCGTCGGTGGTGGAGCTAAGCTCTACTTGACGAAAATTTTTTATCGAGCACAATGTTTGTAAGAATGTTCATCTTGCCAAACTATTAGATCTTTTTTTTTAAATTCTGTCGATGTCTTGAATCTATTAAGAAACTTTCGACTTTCGTCTAATATAAAATCTGAAATGTCCTGTTGCATGTGATCGGCTACATTAGTTGGTAAAATGACAAATTTTTTATAGCAATCATCGCTTCTAGTATTACTCCACGCCTGCACCATACGTTTCTTTGTTTCTATCGAAAAAAACGTCATTATCGAAAAATTTGTGTAAGTCTTCGTACAGACCTAAACATCGCGCCGAACCGCGCATTTTAACGAACATTTCCACGAACGTTTGATTCGTCCACTCTGAAGGTGTGAAATCAGCCTTCAAAGTTGAGGGTCAAAACCATATTTTTTGTGATATCTCGGAAGCGAGCGGTCGAAAAAATTCGATTTATTTGGAATTGTGTGTTTTTTAATGTAAAATTCGTACAAGAAAATTGTAACAAACGATTTGTGTTTGAACAATATATTAAAAATTTGATTTTTTTTGCAGTTTCTCGTATTTATTGTTAGTTAATTTTAATGTCAATTGGGGTATGTGATCATTGATCAAAAATAGGGAATACGTGTTTCAGGATTTTCTTTTTTATTTGCTATTTAACAATAATTATGCATAATGAAAGATAGTCATGCACCTGGCGTGCGGAGGAAGGTATTCTGGCTTGTTTGATCGAAATATAAGCATGTAGTATAAACGTGTACAGTATTTTGAACTAGTAAGGGTAGGAGTGAGAATAGGAGTGAGAGTATAAGTACGGGTGGTTGTAAATTTTATAACGAGGGTTTACGTCTGTTTTTTTAAAGAAGTGGACATAAGGTCCACGGGGTGCATCTGGAGGTAACATAATAAATTATATTCGGTCGTTGAGTGCTGAACTTGCTGAAGCAAGAAGTCGTTGCTAAGCCGCTACAATCTAGGCTTACAGTTTGTCTCATCCAAGAAGGGACTTGGCTAAAAACCAGTTTTCGTCGTTCGCTGCGCATCATCGCCTTGATTGGTAGAACTCCCAATGCACAGCGCATGCGCGCAGTGGCACTGAAGCGACGCCACGCGCTGCAGCGCTGCAAACCGCCTCATTCGCAGTCTACAGAGTGATCGTTACGTACGCTACGGATTCTTTCGCGCTTTTGGCTTTTATTTGTTTTATTATACACGTTTACCCACAGTTTTTGTACAAGTTTTTTGAAAGAAAATGGAACCAGGGCCATCCGGATTATCTCCATGCAAGAAGAATCGAAAAGGAAAGGTATGTACAATACAGATATTAATTAAAGAGATCACTATTTCACGTGTATTTAAATATTAGGGTTGTTACTTTCCTTCGAAGGTTGAAGATTTCGAATTTCGAAGCATCTTTTATTTTGTAAAATGCGTTACATTGCAAGCGTCGGCAATGCGAAACGTTTTTTAGTTGTTCTTTAATCAATTAAAAATCTTTATTTCAAATCTTTTTCCTGTTTTTAGTTCGTTTCATCTGGCCAGAAAGAGATTATCATAAATCTCTACAAGAAGATGAAAGAGGCCATGCCAGATATAACATACGTGGTACTCATAGAAGCACTGTCGGACCAGACAGGTATTGGAAAGAATACCATAAAAAAAACTATTGCCGAATATAAAAATACAGGTAATAATACATTGATGATATCGGCGCCAGGTTCGATCATTTATAGAACAAAAAACAACAAATGTGCAATTAATTCATGTTTCTAACAAATCAAAATTCTAAAATACAGGCACTGTTACGCCGCCCAATAAAACGAAGACTCGGTGTAACGTATTGGAGAAGACGTCGGAGGAGCACATCTTGGGCATCCGAAAAAAAATCCACGAATTTTGGGCCAGGCGCGAAGTGCCTAATTTAGATAAAATGCTCCAGGCCGTAAATGATGATGAAGCACTTCCGTCATTCAGCCGAGCAACTTTTCACCGGCTACTAGGACGGATGGAATTTAGATTCATGAAAAAAAGGCGGGCGAGCGCTCTGATTGAAAAAGAGCATATTCTAAGATGGAAGCTACAATATTTGACCACGATGGCAAAGATACGACAGGAAGGGCGTCCAATATACTATTTGGACGAAACGTGGTACAATGCCGGGGATTTCGTCCGCAAACTGTGGGTAGATACCAGCGTCAGCTGCCCAAAGAATGCAGCAAAAAGGAACCTGACGACTGGTATACCTGCGCCAACTTCTAAAGGGAACCGTCTAATTATAGGACACGTCGGGTCAGAAGACGAGTTCCTACCTGGGGCCCTCCTCTGCTTTGAGGCCCACAAAGCAACGGGCGATTACCATGGCGAAATGAACGGGGACACATTTCTTAATTGGATAAAAACAATAACACCATTGCTGCGTGATAGGGCAGTTATTGTCATGGACAATGCTCCCTATCACAGCGTCTTAAAAGAAAAATATCCCAATTGTAATTGGAAAAAATCTTCTATAATGGAGTGGCTCCGTGGTAAGGGGGAAGAAGTATTCCCTGATCCCATTTTAAAAATTCAATTGCTGGACATGGTTGAAAAACATAAGGTACAACCACATAGAAATTATGTAATAGACGAATTTTTAAGGGAAAAAGGACATACTGTAGTCCGCATTCCCCCTTACCACTGCGAGTTGAACCCAATAGAACTTGCATGGGCAATGATAAAAACTCTTATCAGAACCCGGAATACGACCTTCAAGTTGGCTGATGTCCGTCAACTTGTAGATCAAGCCGTAGAAAATGTGTTCCCCGATAACTGGAAAAATTTCATTCGCCATGTAATCGGGGAGGAACAAAGGTTCCAACAACTCGACCATATAATGGATTGTGTTATAGACGAACACGACGAGTTGTTGGAAACGTCTGATGACTCGGACATCGACGTGTAAATAGTTTGTAAGTTTGTAAATAGTTTTTAAATAGTTTGTAAGTTTGTAAATAGTTTTTAAATAGTATGTAAATAGTTTTTTAATAGTTTGTAAATAGTTTTTAAATAGTATGTGTATAAATTGTTATTTGTACATATTAATTATATATATATATATATATATATATATATATATACATATATTGTGACGTTGCAACTTTTGCGACGTCACTTCACCGTATTTTTCGTACACTGAGTACATTTAACGAAGGACCAGACCAGGTAAATAACGAGCCGCGAGACCGTCACACCGAATTCAAGAGCGTTCCCCGACGAAATTCCGATTCGAAAATAAACAGCGTACTGACATCTAGCGTGTGCCGAGTACGGCAAGTTCCAGGGCCGAAGAACAGACCCGGAAACGGAACCCCGACCTCCGAAATTCCCGGAGGAAAGATGCATGACAGACAGGAGACGTAAGACGAAAACCATGGCCAAAGTTGCGAAGTCCCGTGCACGGGCAACCAAATGTGACATCGAAAGGCACCCGGTTAAGCAGCCCGGAGGCGTTGAAGGGAAGGAACCCCACAGGATGCCGAGGCATCATTTCGCGTTCCCGACAGCGTCTCGTCCCGCAAAAGGAATGGGGGTTCCAGCGAGGATGGTGCCAACGATAGTCCGAGAGGCAGTGGCCTCCCTCGACCCAGGAAGGGTCGAGAAATTTTCGCGAATACGGTCCGGGGCCCAAGGACCATCGTCGAGACGTCCCTGTTACGTACGCGTCGAACGCGGTTGACGTGCGTCTTCGGGAAATTTCGGCAGAGTTCGGGTGGGGGGAACAAGAATCGATGCGTCTAGCTGTCGATAGCGAAAGATCACTGTCGCGCTAGCCGTCACGTAAAGCGAACCCAACGATTTCCGCTACCGTAAATCGCATAGCTCGCGAGAGAGAACGCTTCTCGGAAGCCGACGTCGCATACCGTGCGGAAGTATCTCACATCTTTTCCGCCGAGCGAAAACCCGGTCTCGCGGTCGTTTCTCGACAGTTTCACGTGCGAGAGTGAGCGGCCGAACGAGCAGGACGTTGCCTGACCAAAACCCTGTCAACCGGGACGAAGACGGTAAGTCGACAAAGTGATCTTTTCGCTATTCCGTAGCACTGTGTTGGCTCGATATTTGTCGCGCGAGGACGAACGATTTTCGTTCGATCCTCGACCATTCGCGTGAGCCGAGACGCGTTGCGTCTCGTGCCGTCGGCTCGTGCTTCGCGGAAGCACTTTGAGCGTTCAGATTTAAATCGAGAGTTTTCCTTCGCGAATCGAATCGGAAGTTTCCTCGGAGGAATCGCGTCTCGCGAGAATAGTCTTTCTCCTTGATCTTCGGACATCTTGAATTCGGTGGCGATTAACGTAGGGAAGCGAATATCGTACGAAATACCGTTCGTATTTAACATCTAGCGTTTCGCGAGCGTTTCACGTGCGTGGGTTATCGCGACAGTCTTGTACCGCGCCGTCCATCTGCGCTTCGCGCGATCCCGTCCGTCGGGATCCTTGTTATAATCGGTACCGACCACCTGTACTATCACGCGCGATTGAATATTCGACAAACGCGCTGCGACCGATCTACCGTCCGCAAAACTTGTATAAAGAGCGCGGGCTCTCGGGTTGCGGTCACGTGACCGTGTTCTGTAACACCTGACGAGGAAAAATAAATTTCCACTCGAGACTTATATATATAATATAAATATATTATTTAATTAAATATATAATTTATTACGCGATTTCTTATTCCGTATAATTTGATGCTAACCGGTTTCATTCCGGTACACCGCGTACATGAAGTCTCGCAGTCGAGACAGTGGGAGATGGGTGGTGGAGTGGGAGTTGGGAGGCTCGCTGCGCCGTCTGGCGCCGTCCGCGATCAGTCAAGCTGCGCGAAACGAGTCCCTTCTTTTTTGAGACAAACTGTACTGTAAATATGTTTAACACGTGACTCCCAAACAACTACCTCTCGATGACTGCTCGTCGACTTCGTCGACCCCCATAAAAAGTGAGGATAGGAAGCAAAAAGACGACTGCGGCGGATGCCGACAGATCGTACTCTCTCTCTCTCTCTCCCTCTCTCGCTCTCTTGCACTCTCTCTCTCTCTCTCCCTCTCTCTCTCTCTCCCTCTCTCTCTCTCTCCCTCTCTCTTTCGCTCTCTCCCCCTCTCTCCCTCTCTCCCTCTCTCTCTCTCTCCCTCTCTCTCTCTCCCTCTGTCACTCTCTCCCTCTGTCACTCTCTCCCTCTCTCTCTCTCTCCCTCTCTCCCTCTCTCTCTCTCCCTCTCTCTCTCTCGCTCTCTCTATGAGAAGGTGCTTGAGATAGTAGTTAAAAAACAAATTGAAGAGTATTTGGAGAATAATAATATCTTAACGGAACATCAGTCGGGTTTTAGAAAAAATTATTCATGTGAAACAGCAATACAAACAGTCATAGATGAATGGAAATTGGTAATTGATGAAAGAAAAATGGTAGGAGTAATATTTATGGATCTCAAGCGTGCATTCGAGACGATTGATAGAGAGAGGTTATTAGAGAAATTATTCCAGTACGGTTTTAAGGGTGCGGTTCTAAACTGGTTTAGATCATACCTTCAGAACAGAACACAACAAGTTAGATATAATGATAATGATGAATGCTCTAAATTATTGACTACGGAATATGGAGTACGACAAGGTTCGGTATTAGGACCGTTATTATTCATAATATACATAAATGATCTCGTTAAAGTTTGCCCAGAGGGCTGCAATATAAAAATGTTTGCAGACGATACCATAATATATGTAACAGGTGAGAGTTGTATGGAGGTGGAGAGGAAAATGAATGTAGTAGTATTTAATATAGTGGAAGAATGGATGAATATTAACAGATTGAAGATGAACGCAGGGAAGACGAAATATATGATAGTTAGAAGTATAAGAAAGGAGCTACAAGGTAGTATGGCTGTGAAATGTTTGGATAAAACTGAGATAGAACGGGTGGAGATAATAAAATATCTAGGCGTAATTATTGATGATAAACTACGATTTAGCGATCATTGTGATTACATGCTAAAGAAAATCGGGAAAAAAATAGGTTTCCTGAATCGAGTGGGAAATTATATTACAGCATATACTAGATGTACTATATATAAGACATTCATAGCACCTCACTTTGAGTATTGTGTCACGTTATTAATTAATATGGGGGAAACACAGATAAGTAGGTTGCAAAAAGCGCAGAACCGGGCCATGAGAGTCATATTACAATGTGACAGACGAACCAAAGTAGAAAATATGTTGCAAGCGTTGCAGTTTATGGCTATAAGACAGAGGCTATACTATAATATAAGTATATTTGTCTTTAAGATATTAAAAAATATATTACCGCAGTATTTAACAAATAGGCTAAGAATAGTAACCGATGGAAATGTAATGCAAACAAGACAAGCTGGGAATATTGTAGTTGAATTTCGTAAAACGAGAAGTGCCCGAGAAAGTTTATTTTATGAAGGAATATTAATGTATAATGCACTACCAGAAGAAGTAAAGCGATGTGAACAATTAGACATATTCAAGAGAATGCTAAAGGAATTCGTTATAACAAATGTAAAGTAATGTATTGTAAATGTAAACCAAAGTAGCTAAGAAAGCTAATAAATAATCAATCAATCAATCAATCTCTCTCTCTCTCCCTCTCTCTCCCTCTCTCTCGCTCTCTCGCTCTCTTTCAACAAAATAACATGGAGGGATTCCATATAAGAATAATAAAAAGGATACTGCAGAAGAAGGGTAAAGAGAATAGCCAACTTAAAGATAAAGATGTTAGAAAGACTTCCATCATCACCGGTTGGCGCCACTTCAAACATAATGAACGATCAAAATTTGCGACGCAAAGAAGGAGAGCGTATGGGAAATGCTCTATGATCTATGTCTCTTTCTTTCTCATACGCTCTCCTTCTTTGCGTCGCAAATTTTGATCGCTCATTACGTTCGAAGTGAAACTTTTTCTATGATTTTTTTTGTATTATTTGTTCCTGATCCTGTTTTTTTTTACATTTCCAATCTTAATTTGCTTCTACACATTACTGCACTGCAAGAAGTTTCACTTCTACCTCGCGTGGTTTTCCACGCGTATATATTTCTTTTCATTATATTACTTTAGTTAATGAAAACGTGATTGCACGTACTGTCGTAAGTTAGGGGGTGTGTGGGTCGCCCGAAAATCGGGCTCCAGTCGGGCTCAGACTTTGGGGCGGTCTTGATTCGGGTGCCTGATACTTCATGACACATCGGGCGGCTTGAGAGTTTCGGGGTGCCGGAGAGAGAGAGAGGGTACACTAAGACACAAAATCTGGCTACGGCTAGGCTTCTGCAGTCAGATTCTGTGTCTATGCGTACCCTGACTCGCTTCGTCGAACGCGTTTGGCGAGCGAGTTCTTCCGAACTTGTCTGATTCTTTCCGAACGCGTCCGACAAAGTCAAGTCACTCTCTCCGGCAGCCCGAAACTCTCGGGCCGCCCGATGTTTCATGAAGTATCAGGCACCCGAATCAAGCCCGCCCGAAAGTCTGAGCCCGACTCGAGCCCGATTTTCGGGCGATCGAAAATCGGGCGGACCGCACACTCCTAAACTCGTAACCATTAAGGCCTTTGCACACTAGACCGCTACTCCGCCAGCGCAAGCACAGCGCCGCCTCGCCGAGCTGGTGGAGAGAAAGAGAAAACAAATTTTTCTCCACTCTTTCTCTCCACCAGCGCGGCGAGGCGGAGAAAAATTTGTTTTCTCTTTCTCTCCACCAGCTCGGCGAGGCGGCGCTGTGCTGAGCTGGCGGAGCGGCGGTCTAGTGTGCAATGGCCTTTAGACTGCGCGGGCTGTACGAAGCACAATGGCGGCGCGGATTACGAAGAGTAAAAGAGAGAGCGCTATAGATCCCGGCTAATGCTTTCTCTCTCACTCTTTTTACCCCGCGCCGCTATTGTGAGCTTCAACTCGCCCGTAAGGGTACGCGCACAGAGGATCCGACGACCGACCGACTTGGTGACGTCAGAGGCTTCGGCCGACCATTTCCAATGTGTGGGTAGGCCCGTCTGTGTGACTCTTCAGCTTCGTCCGACGTCGACCGAGAGGAAGGCCCTCGTACGATATATTTCGGTGCAGCGTTCGCTTTAAACAATTTTCACGTCGCCAATTTTGAAGTATCCGTATTTTTAAAAACGGGTTCGTGAAGAGAACACTTGATGCTATATCATCATTATTTTTATTTTTTCAATTTTCTGTTGCTACGATGGCAATGCACCTGTTTAAAAAACTATTGCAAAATAAACTATGAAAACAAATATTTTTTGAACTGAAATAATTTTTATTAAATACTCTTGTGGTTTCGCGATGAGCACCCAATACTCCTTTTTATCGTTTTGTTATAGTTCTACCGTTGTAATTTAATGAAAAACTTGTGACTTGTGACTTCTTACAACAAATAACGTATGAGTTATTTGAGATCGTCATGTTGTTAGAATTGTTTGTTATTTTGGGTCCATAAAATTGCTGAATATTCTCTAGATATTCTGAAATAAGGGTCGACAGCGTTTGTCTCCACGTAGTGAAAAAAACATTTTCAATTTGTCATGTGCAATACGTAGTCCAATACACTGTCCCGTACGAGCGATAGCGGAACAGTAGTGGCCCGTGGTTTTGATTTGATCGTCCGGCGGACCCGGACGTGTCTTATCAGAGGACGGTGTCGCGCGGTTATCTCTCCTGTCTCGCGGTCTATCCCTAGCGCTTATCCGCTCTAGCTATCACTTCGGCGATCTCCTGACTGATCTCCTTAAAAATATGTATTTATTTTACGAAATAATTATACACAAGTTTATTTGTTTTCCTATAATAAAAAATACAGTCAAAATTACAATTACAATAGAATTTCATAACATATTGAAGTAATAAAAAATCATCTTTTTTCGCAATTCCTTTTCAAGCAATTTCATTGATTCTCTCGAATGTCCACTTCCTTCCGAAACAGTAGCGTTTCTGGGTGTAAATGAAGTCGCCCAAGGCCTGCGGAGTTAAAAAGAAAACGATTAATACAAATTTTTATTATAATAGAATTTCATAAAATATTGAAATTATTGCAACTCATCTTTTTACGCAATGATGCTCTAATTTTATTGCTTCTCTCGAATGTCCACTTCCTTCCGAAACAGTGGTGTTTCTGGGTGTAAATGAAGTCGCCCAAGGCCTGCGGAGTTAAGAAGAAAACGATTAATACAAATTTTAATTATAATAGAATTTCATAAAATATTGAAATTATTGCAACTCATCTTTTTTCGCAATTCCTTTTCAAGCAATTACATTGATTCTCTCGAATATCCATGTCCATTTCCTTCCGAGACAGTGGCGTTTCTGGGTGTAAATGAAGTCGCCCAAGTCCTGCGGAGTTAAAAAGAAAACGATTAATACAGATTTTAATGAAATAATATGTACATATGTACGTGTTACAAAATACTTATATTTTTAACTGTTCGAAGTCGGCCAGAATTGAACACAAAATTGCGGCTACATTGAAAAATTAAAAATGTATCCGCCGCCAGAAGGCAAAACTAGTAAAAGAAAAAGGCAACCCTTACAAGTTCGCAGGCGCGTGCAGCGTCAACTGTTGAAAGTTTTCTGCAGGCGTCGAACTTGCATATAAATGCTTCCCTGACATGAGAGATAAATGTCTATCATCGGTAGACATGGTGCGACTAGACTCCTGCCTAGATTTAAGGGATGTGCGCACCACACACATGGAATTTAGGAGGTCAGTTCCTAATTTATTCCGTTTTTTAGTTTTTATGTCAGGGAGCAACGAAAAAATCCTCTCTGCCTCGGCATTGGAGGGTGGCAGACATCGAACAGCGTTTAACAAAGATGTTAAATGTGGGAAAATGGGACAGTGGTCCGATTTCTTTTGCATGCCGATGTCCATCCACATGCCGTCGAAGGATAGCAGTGCCCAACGGTTTTTTTGAGATTGGGATGTGCCGAAATACAAAATGTCTCACTAATTTGCAAAGCTTCGGCACTAAAATTTCCCAATTTTTGGGCTACTGCTGCGACATTGCGGAAAGAAGAACTCCTGTCGCTATCAAACAATGCAATTGACGGTTTGAAGACCGTCAATTGCGCAAGAAATTTGTCGTCATGGGGAAGACGATTTCTAATTTCATTGCTTATCTCTATCTCTATCTCTATCTCTATATCTCTATCTCTATCTCTATCTCTATCTCTATCTCTATCTCTATATATAATAAAATCGTGTCTGTCTGTATGTCTGTATGTCTGTTTGTAACGGCATCACTTGAGAACGGCTAAACGTACAAAGCTGCGGTTTGGACCATTAGACGCGGCGTTTCTTGGAATAGGTTTTAGAGTAAAGATCATTCGTAAAAGTCTATTGGTTCAAAAGTTGTGACGTCACAAGTGACACCATCACCACTTTTTCGCCCACTTTTGGGCACGTTTCTGCTTATAACTTTTGATTGAATAGACTTTTTCGAATGCGGTTTTCTCTAAAACATTTCTGCGAGAGAGAGAAAGAGAGAGAGGGTCAGAGAGAGGGGGGGAGAGAGGGGGGGTGAGAGGGAGAGAGGGGGGGGGAGAGGGGGCACGTTTCTACTTATAACTTTTGATTGAATGGACTTTTTCGAATGCGGTTTTCTCTGAAAACTTCCTGAGAGAGAGAGAAAGAGAGAGCGAGAGAGAGAGAGTCAGAGAGAGAGGGGGGAGAGAGGGAGAGAGAGAGGGGGGAGAGGGGGCACATTTCTGCTTATAACTTTTGATTGAATGGACTTTTTCGAATGCGGTTTTCTCCAAAACCTTCCTGCGAGAGAGAGAAAGAGAGAGAGCGTCAGAGAGAGGGGGGGGGAGAGGGAGATAGAGGGGGGAGAGGGGGCACGTTTCTACTTATAACTTTTGATTGAATGGACTTTTTCGAATGCGGTTTTCTCTGAAACCTTCCTGAGAGAGAGAAAGAGAGAGAGAGAGAGTCAAAGAGAGAGGGGGGAGAGAGGGAGAGAGTGAAGGGGGGGAGAGAGGACACATTTCTGCTTATCACTTTTGATTGAATTGACTTTTTCGAATGCGGTTTTCTCTAAAACCTTCCTGCGAGAGAGAGAAAGAGAGAGAGGGTCAGAGAGAGAGGGGGGAGAGGGGGGGAGGGGGCACGTTTCTACTTATAACTTTTGATTGAATGGACTTTTTCGAATGCGGTTTTCTGTGAAAACTCCCAGAGAGAGAGAAAGAGAGAGAGAGTCAGAGAGAGAGAGAGAGAGAGAGAGAGAGAGAGCAAAAGAGAGAGAGAGTGAGTCAGACAGAGAGAGAGAGAGAGAGAGAGAGAGCAAAAGAGAGAGAGAGTGAGTCAGACAGAGAGAGAGAGAGAGAGATAGAATTCACATTCACATTCCAATTGACATTGACGTTGACATTGACATTGACATTGACATTGACATTGACATTGACATTGACATTGACATTGACATTGACATTGACATTGACATTGACATTGACATTGACATTGACATTCACATTGTCATTCACATTGACATTGAATTTCACATTGACATTCACATTGACATTGACATTGACATTGACATTCACATTCACATTGTCATTCACATTGACATTGACATTCACATTGACATTGACATTGACATTGACATTGACATTGACATTGACATTGAGATTGAGATTGACATTGACATTCACATTCACATTCACATTCACATTCACATTGACATTGACATTCACCTTGACATTCACATTGACATTGACATTGACATTGAGATTGAGATTGACATTGACATTGACATTCACATTCACATTCACATTCACATTGACATTGACATTGACATTGACATTCACATTCACATTCACATTCACATTGACATTCACATTGACATTGACATTGACATTGACATTGACATTGACATTGACATTGACATTGACATTGACATTGACATTGTCATTGACATTGACATTGACATTGACATTGACATTGACATTGACATTGACATTGACATTGACATTGACATTGACTTTGACATTGACATTGACATTGACATTGACATTGACTTTGACATTGACATTGACATTGACATTGACATTGACATTCACATTGACATACACATTGAAATTGACATTCACATTCACATTCACATTCACATTCACATTCACATTGACTTTCACAAATACATTCACATTGACACTGTCACTGTCACTGACACCGACAGTAACGTATCAACGAATGGACTTTTTCGAATGGGATTTGCTCTAAAACCTTCCTGAGACAGAGTGAGGGAGGGATAGAGAGAGAGAAAGAGAGAGAGAGAGGTAGAACTACAGAGCAACGCGAAATGGAATTGGACGAAATAGATTATTACAAACACCTTCAGCACGTACATGCTTTTAAAAAATAATGCATTGCAATGAGAAATGTTGATATCACAGAAAACCAATTGAAATAAAGCATTTCTTTGTTTTCATTATGTACATTAACATCGATCTCGCAATCAAAATCGAAATGTAAATAAAACACTTCGAAATTTAAGGTGATTTCAAAGTTAATACAAGAAAATAAATCATTTGGTTGATATGAAATTCTGTCCATGCGAAAGTCCAGTCGTTCAGAAGTTGTGACATCATTGGTACGCGCACTGTGCGCCGCCCGCAAGGGCAACCCGCCCGGAGGGCCTAGCTACGAGGGCGTGCCGGAGGCACGCCGCGAGCAGCTAGTCTCTATATATAATAAAATCGTGTCTGTCTGTATGTCTGTATGTCTGTTTGTAACGGCATCACTTGAGAACGGCTAAACGTACAAAGCTGCGGTTTGGACCATTAGACGCGGCGTTTCTTGGATTAGGTTTTAGAGTAAAGATCATTCGTAAAAGTCTATTGGTTCAAAAGTTGTGACGTCACAAGTGACACCATCACCACTTTTTCGCCCACTTTTGGGCACGTTTCTGCTTATAACTTTTGATTGAATAGACTTTTTCGAATGCGGTTTTCTCTAAAACATTTCTGCGAGAGAGAGAAAGAGAGAGAGGGTCAGAGAGAGGGGGAGAGAGGGGGGGTGAGAGGGAGAGAGAGGGGGGAGAGGGGGCACGTTTCTACTTATAACTTTTGATTGAATGGACTTTTTCGAATGCGGTTTTCTCTGAAAACTTCCTGAGAGAGAGAGAAAGAGAGAGCGAGAGAGAGAGAGTCAGAGAGAGAGGGGGGAGAGAGGGAGAGAGAGAGGGGGGAGAGGGGGCACATTTCTGCTTATAACTTTTGATTGAATGGACTTTTTCGAATGCGGTTTTCTCCAAAACCTTCCTGCGAGAGAGAGAAAGAGAGAGAGCGTCAGAGAGAGGGGGGGAGAGGGAGATAGAGGGGGGAGAGGGGGCACGTTTCTACTTATAACTTTTGATTGAATGGACTTTTTCGAATGCGGTTTTCTGTGAAACCTTCCTGAGAGAGAGAAAGAGAGAGAGAGAGAGAGTCAAAGAGAGAGGGGGGAGAGAGGGAGAGAGTGAGGGGGGGGAGAGAGGACACATTTCTGCTTATAACTTTTGATTGAATGGACTTTTTCGAATGCGGTTTTCTCTAAAACCTTCCTGAGAGAGAGAAAGAGAGAGAGAGAGTCAAAGAGAGAGGGGGGAGAGAGGGAGAGAGTGAGGGGGGGGAGAGAGGACACATTTCTGCTTATAACTTTTGATTGAATGGACTTTTTCGAATGCGGTTTTCTCTAAAACCTTCCTTTGAGAGAGAGAAAGAGAGAGAGGGTCAGAGAGAGGGGGGAGAGGGGGGAGGGGGCACGTTTCTACTTATACCTTTTGATTGAATGGACTTTTTCGAATGCGGTTTTCTGTGAAAACTCCCAGAGAGAGAGAAAGAGAGAGAGAGTCAGAGAGAGAGAGAGAGAGAGAGAGAGAGCAAAAGAGAGAGAGAGTGAGTCAGACAGAGAGAGAGAGAGAGAGATAGAATTCACATTCACATTCCAATTGACATTGACGTTGACATTGACATTGACATTGACATTGACATTGACATTGACATTGACATTGACATTGACATTGACATTGACATTGACATTGACATTGACATTGACATTCACATTGTCATTCACATTGACATTGACATTCACATTGACATTGACATTGACATTGACATTGACATTGACATTGACATTGACATTGACATTGACATTGACATTGACATTGACATTGACATTGACATTGAAATTGAGATTGAGATTGACATTGACATTCACATTCACATTCACATTCACATTCACATTGACATTGACATTGACATTCACCTTGACATTCACATTGACATTGACATTGACATTGAGATTGAGATTGACATTGACATTCACATTCACATTCACATTCACATTCACATTCACATTCACATTGACATTGACATTCACATTCACATTCACATTCACATTGACATTCACATTGACATTGACATTGACATTGACATTGACATTGACATTGACATTGACATTGACATTGACATTGACATTGACATTCACATTCACATTCACATTGACATACACATTGAAATTGACATTCACATTCACATTCACATTCACATTCACATTCACATTGACTTTCACAAATACATTCACGTTGACACTGTCACTGTCACTGACACCGACAGTAACTTATCAACGAATGGACTTTTTCGAATGGGATTTGCTCTAAAACCTTCCTGAGACAGAGTGAGGGAGGGATAGAGAGAGAGAAAGAGAGAGAGAGAGGTAGAACTACAGAGCAACGCGAAATGGAATTGGACGAAATAGATTATTACAAACACCTTCAGCACGTACATGCTTTTAAAAAATAATGCATTGCAATGAGAAATGTTGATATCACAGAAAACCAATTGAAATAAAGCATTTCTTTGTTTTCATTATGTACATTAACATCGATCTCGCAATCAAAATCGAAATGTAAATAAAACACTTCGAAATTTAAGGTGATTTCAAAGGTAATACAAGAAAATAAATCATTTGGTTGATATGAAATTCTGTCCATGCGAAAGTCCAGTCGTTCAGAAGTTGTGACATCATTGGTACGCGCACTGTGCGCCGCCCGCAAGGGCAACCCGCCCGGAGGGCCTAGCTACGAGGGCGTGCCGGAGGCACGCCGCGAGCAGCTAGTATATAATAAAATCGTGTCTGTCTGTATGTCTGTATGTCTGTTTGTAACGGCATCACTTGAGAACGGCTAAACGTACAAAGCTGCGGTTTGGACCATTAGACGCGGCGTTTCTTGGAATAGGTTTTAGAGTAAAGATCATTCGTAAAAGTCTATTGGTTCAAAAGTTGTGACGTCACAAGTGACACCATCACCACTTTTTCGCCCACTTTTGGGCACGTTTCTGCTTATAACTTTTGATTGAATAGACTTTTTCGAATGCGGTTTTCTCTAAAACATTTCTGCGAGAGAGAGAAAGAGAGAGAGGGTCAGAGAGAGGGGGGGAGAGAGGGGGGGTGAGAGGGAGAGAGGGGGGGGAGAGGGGGCACGTTTCTACTTATAACTTTTGATTGAATGGACTTTTTCGAATGCGGTTTTCTCTGAAAACTTCCTGAGAGAGAGAGAAAGAGAGAGCGAGAGAGAGAGAGTCAGAGAGAGAGGGGGGAGAGAGGGAGAGAGAGAGGGGGGAGAGGGGGCACATTTCTGCTTATAACTTTTGATTGAATGGACTTTTTCGAATGCGGTTTTCTCCAAAACCTTCCTGCGAGAGAGAGAAAGAGAGAGAGCGTCAGAGAGAGGGGGGGAGAGGGAGATAGAGGGGGGAGAGGGGGCACGTTTCTACTTATAACTTTTGATTGAATGGACTTTTTCGAATGCGGTTTTATCTGAAACCTTCCTGAGAGAGAGAAAGAGAGAGAGAGAGTCAAAGAGAGAGGGGGGAGAGAGGGAGAGAGTGAGGGGGGGGGGAGAGAGGACACATTTCTGCTTATAACTTTTGATTGAATGGACTTTTTCGAATGCGGTTTTCTCTAAAACCTTCCTGCGAGAGAGAGAAAGAGAGAGAGGGTCAGAGAGAGAGGGGGGAGAGGGGGGGAGGGGGCACGTTTCTACTTATAACTTTTGATTGAATGGACTTTTTCGAATGCGGTTTTCTGTGAAAACTCCCAGAGAGAGAGAAAGAGAGAGAGAGTCAGAGAGAGAGAGAGAGAGAGAGAGAGAGAGCAAAAGAGAGAGAGAGTGAGTCAGACACAGAGAGAGAGAGAGAGATAGAATTAACATTCACATTCCAATTGACATTGACGTTGACATTGACATTGACATTGACATTGACATTGACATTGACATTGACATTGACATTGACATTGACATTGACATTGACATTGACATTGACATTGACATTGACATTGACATTGACATTGACATTGACATTGACATTGACATTCACATTCACATTGTCATTCACATTGACATTGAATTTCACATTGACATTCACATTGACATTGACATTGACATTGACATTCACATTCACATTGTCATTCACATTGACATTGACATTGACATTGACATTGACATTGACATTGACATTGACATTGACATTGAGATTGAGATTGACATTGACATTCACATTCACATTCACATTCACATTCACATTGACATTGACATTGACATTGACATTGACATTGACATTGACATTGACATTGACATTGACATTGACATTGACTTTGACATTGACATTGACATTCACCTTGACATTCACATTGACATTGACATTGACATTGAGATTGAGATTGACATTGACATTCACATTCACATTCACATTCACATTCACATTGACATTGACATTGACATTGACATTGACATTCACATTCACATTGACATTCACATTGACATTGACATTGACATTGACATTGACATTGACATTGACATTGACATTGACATTGACATTGTCATTGACATTGACATTGACATTGACATTGACATTGACATTGACATTGACATTGACATTGACATTGACATTGACTTTGACATTGACATTGACATTGACATTGACATTGACTTTGACATTGACATTGACATTGACATTGACATTGACATTCACATTGACATACACATTGAAATTGACATTCACATTCACATTCACATTCACATTCACATTCACATTGACTTTCACAAATACATTCACATTGACACTGTCACTGTCACTGACACCGACAGTAACTTATCAACGAATGGACTTTTTCGAATGGGATTTGCTCTAAAACCTTCCTGAGACAGAGTGAGGGAGGGATAGAGAGAGAGAAAGAGAGAGAGAGAGGTAGAACTACAGAGCAACGCGAAATGGAATTGGACGAAATAGATTATTACAAACACCTTCAGCACGTACATGCTTTTAAAAAATAATGCATTGCAATGAGAAATGTTGATATCACAGAAAACCAATTGAAATAAAGCATTTCTTTGTTTTCATTATGTACATTAACATCGATCTCGCAATCAAAATCGAAATGTAAATAAAACACTTCGAAATTTAAGGTGATTTCAAAGTTAATACAAGAAAATAAATCATTTGGTTGATATGAAATTCTGTCCATGCGAAAGTCCAGTCGTTCAGAAGTTGTGACATCATTGGTACGCGCACTGTGCGCCGCCCGCAAGGGCAACCCGCCCGGAGGGCCTAGCTACGAGGGCGTGCCGGAGGCACGCCGCGAGCAGCTAGTATATAATAAAATCGTGTCTGTCTGTATGTTTGTAACGGCATCACTTGAGAACGGCTAAATGTACAAATGTGCGGTTTGGACCATTAGACGCGGCGTTTCTTGGATTAGGTTTTAGAGTAAAGATCATTCGAAAAAGTCTATTGGTTCAAAAGTTGTGACGTCACAAGTGACACCATCACCACTTTTTCGCCCACTTTTGGGCACGTTTCTGCTTATAACTTTTGATTGAATAGACTTTTTCGAATGCGGTTTTCTCTAAAACATTTCTGCGAGAGAGAGAAAGAGAGAGAGGGTCAGAGAGAGGGGGGGAGAGAGGGGGGGGTGAGAGGGAGAGAGAGGGGGGAGAGGGGGCACGTTTCTACTTATAACTTTTGATTGAATGGACTTTTTCGAATGCGGTTTTCTCTGAAAACTTCCTGAGAGAGAGAGAAAGAGAGAGCGAGAGAGAGAGAGTCAGAGAGAGAGGGGGGAGAGAGGGAGAGAGAGGGGGGAGAGGGGGCACATTTCTGCTTATAACTTTTGATTGAATGGACTTTTTCGAATGCGGATTTCTCTAAAACCTTCCTGAGAGAGAGAAAGAGAGAGAGCGAGAGAGTCAAAGAGAGAGGGGGGAGAGAGGGAGAGAGTGAGGGGGGGGAGAGAGGACACATTTCTGCTTATAACTTTTGGTTGAATGGACTTCTTCGAATGCGGTTTTCTCTAAAACCTTCCTGCGAGAGAGAGAAAGAGAGAGAGGGTCAGAGAGAGAGGGGGGAGAGGGGGGAGGGGGCACGTTTCTACTTATACCTTTTGATTGAATGGACTTTTTCGAATGCGGTTTTCTGTGAAAACTCCCAGAGAGAGAGAAAGCGAGAGAGAGTCAGAGAGAGAGAGAGAGAGAGAGAGAGAGCAAAAGAGAGAGAGAGTGAGTCAGACAGAGAGAGAGAGAGAGAGATAGAATTCACATTCACATTCCAATTGACATTGACGTTGACATTGACATTATCATTGACATTGACATTGACATTGACATTGACATTGACATTGACATTGACATTGACATTGACATTGACATTGACATTGACATTGACATTCACATTGTCATTCACATTGACATTGAATTTCACATTGACATTCACATTGACATTGACATTGACATTGACATTCACATTCACATTGTCATTCACATTGACATTGACATTCACATTGACATTGACATTGACATTGACATTGACATTGACATTGACATTGACATTGAGATTGAGATTGACATTGACATTGACATTCACATTCACATTCACATTCACATTGACATTGACATTGACATTGACATTCACATTCACATTCACATTCACATTGACATTCACATTGACATTGACATTGACATTGACATTGACATTGACATTGACATTGACATTGACATTGACATTGTCATTGACATTGACATTGACATTGACATTGACATTGACATTGACATTGACATTGACATTGACATTGACATTGACTTTGACATTGACATTGACATTGACATTGACATTGACTTTGACATTGACATTGACATTGACATTGACATTGACATTCACATTGACATACACATTGAAATTGACATTCACATTCACATTCACATTCACATTCACATTCACATTGACTTTCACAAATACATTCACATTGACACTGTCACTGTCACTGACACCGACAGTAACGTATCAACGAATGGACTTTTTCGAATGGGATTTGCTCTAAAACCTTCCTGAGACAGAGTGAGGGAGGGATAGAGAGAGAGAAAGAGAGAGAGAGAGGTAGAACTACAGAGCAACGCGAAATGGAATTGGACGAAATAGATTATTACAAACACCTTCAGCACGTACATGCTTTTAAAAAATAATGCATTGCAATGAGAAATGTTGATATCACAGAAAACCAATTGAAATAAAGCATTTCTTTGTTTTCATTATGTACATTAACATCGATCTCGCAATCAAAATCGAAATGTAAATAAAACACTTCGAAATTTCAGGTGATTTCAAAGTTAATACAAGAAAATAAATCATTTGGTTGATATGAAATTCTGTCCATGCGAAAGTCCAGTCGTTCAGAAGTTGTGACATCATTGGTACGCGCACTGTGCGCCGCCCGCAAGGGCAACCCGCCCGGAGGGCCTAGCTACGAGGGCGTGCCGGAGGCACGCCGCGAGCAGCTAGTCTCTATCTCTATATATAATAAAATCGTGTCTGTCTGTATGTCTGTATGTCTGTATGTCTGTATGTCTGTATGTTTGTAACGGCATCACTTGAGAACGGCTAAACGTACAAATGTGCGGTTTGGACCATTAGACGCGGCGTTTCTTGGATTAGGTTTTAGAGTAAAGATCATTCGAAAAAGTCTATTGGTTCAAAAGTTGTGACGTCACAAGTGACACCATCACCACTTTCTCGCCCACTTTTGGGCACGTTTCTGCTTATAACTTTTGATTGAATGGACTTTTTCGAATGCGGTTTTCTCTAAAACCTTTCTGCGAGAGAGAGAAAGAGAGAGAGAGACAGAGAGAGAGGGGGGAGAGAGGGAGAGATTGAGGGGGGGAGAGTGGGCACATTTCTGCTTATAACTTTTGATTAAATGGACTTTTTCGAATGCGGTTTTCTCTAAAACCTTCCTGAGAGAGAGAGAAAGAGAGAGAGAGAGTCAGAGAGAGAGAGAGAGAGAGAGAGCAAAAGAGAAAGAGAGTGAGTCAGACAGAGAGAGAGAGAGAGAGAGCAAAAGAGAGAGAGAGACTGAATCAGACAGAGAGAGAGAGAGAGAGATAGAATTCACATTCACATTCCAATTGACATTGACATTGACATTGACATTGACATTGATATTGACACAGACACTGACACTGACATTGACACTGACACTGACACTGACACTGACACTGACATTGACATTGACATTCACATTCACATTCACATTCACATTCACATTCACATTCACATTCACATTCACATTGACATTGACATTCACATTCACATTTACGTTGACATTCACATTGACATTCACATTGACATTCACATTGACATTCACATTGACATTGACATTGACATTGACATTCACATTGACATTCACATTGACATTCACATTGACATTCACATTGACATTGACATTGACATTGACTTGGCATTGACATTGACATTGAGATTAACATTGACATTGACATTGACATTGACATTGACATTGACATTGACATTGACTTGGCATTGACATTGACATTGAGATTAACATTGACATTGACATTGACATTGACATTGACATTGACATTGACATTGACATTGACATTGACATTGACATTCACATTCACATTCACATTCACATTCACATTGACATTGACATTGACATTGACATTCACATTGACATTCACATTGACATTCACATTGACATTCACATTCACATTCACATTCACATTCACATTCACATTGACATTCACATTCACATTCACATTCACATTGATATTGACATTCACATTGACATTGACATTGACATTGACATTGACATTGACATTGACATTGTCATTGACATTGACATTGACATTGACATTGACATTGACATTGACATTCACATTCACATTCACATTCACATTCACATTCACATTCACATTGACATTCACATTGACATTCACATTCACATTCACATTGACATTGACATTGACATTGGACATTGACATTGACATTGACATTGACATTGACATTGACATTGACATTGCCATTGGCATTGGCATTGGCATTGGCATGGGCATTGGCATTGACATTGACATTGACATTGACATTGACATTGACATTGACATTGACATTGACATTGACATTGACATTGTCATTCACATTGACATTGACATTCACATTGTCATTCACATTGACATTGACATTGACATTGACATTGACATTGACACTGACATTGACATTGACATTGACATTGACATTGACATTGACATTGACATTGACATTGACATTGACATTGACATTGACATTGACATTGACATTGACATTGACATTGACTTGGCATTGACATTGACATTGAGATTAACATTGACATTGACATTGACATTGACATTGACATTGACATTGACATTGACATTCACATTCACATTCACATTCACATTCACATTCACATTGACATTGACATTGACATTCACATTGACATTCATATTGACATTCACATTGACATTCACATTCACATTGACATTCACATTGACATTCACATTGACATTGACATTGACATTGTCATTCACATTGACATTGACATTCACATTGTCATTCACATTGACATTGACATTGACATTGACATTGACATTGACACTGACATTGACATTGACATTGACATTGACATTGACATTGACATTGGCATTGACATTGACATTGACATTGACATTGACATTGACATTGACAATGACATTGACTTGGCATTGACATTGACATTGAGATTGACATTGACATTGACATTGACATTGACATTGACATTGACATTGACATTGACATTGACATTGACATTGACATTCACATTGACATTCACATTGACATTGACATTGACATTGACATTGACATTCACATTGACATTGACATTGACATTGACGTTGACGTTGACGTTGACGTTGACGTTGACGTTGACGTTGACGTTGACGTTGACGTTGACGTTGACATTGACATTGACACTGACACTGACATTGACATTGACATTGACATTGACATTGACATTGACATTGACATTCACATTCACATTCACATTCACATTCACATTGACATTGTCATTCACATTCACATTGGCATTGACATTCACATTGACATTGACATTGACATTGTCATTCACATTCACATTCACATTCACATTCACATTCACATTGACACTCACATTCACATTGACATTGACATTGACACTGACACTGACATTGACATTGACATTGACATTGACATTGACATTGACATTGACATGGACATTCACATTCACATTCACATTCACATTCACATTCACATTGACATTCACATTGACTTTGACATTGACATTGACATTGACAATCACATTGACATTGACATTGACATTGACATTGACATTGACATTGACATTCACATTGACATTCACATTCACATTGACATTCACATTGACATTCACATTGACATTAACATTGACATTCACATTCACATTCACATTCATATTGACATTGACATTCATATTGACATTGACATTCATATTGACATTGACATTCATATTGACATTGACATTGACATTGGCATTGACATTGACATTGACATTAACATGGACATTGACATCGACATTGACATTGACATTGACACTGACATTAACATTGACACTGACATTGACATTGAGATTGACATTGAGATTGACATTGACATTCACATTCACATTGACATTCACATTCA